>SJYT01084157.1:165401-262477 GCA_006410635.1 Cephalophus harveyi | reverse complement strand
TCATACCGTCACCTATAGATTCTAATACAAAGTCATATTAAATGTTTTAAGATTATTTTCTACTTCAAAATAAGCTAACCAATGAACTGATATATTTTTATATTCATCTACATGCCTCAAAATTTTAGAAAATTACATGTTTCTTATTCCAAGCATTTCTCTTCATCTGTGCTATTTATTCTTTGCCAAATTTTTTCTCAATATTTATTTTATTTTGCTGCACTGAATCTTAGTTGCTCCCCATGGGATCTTCATTGTGGCATGTGGGATCTAGTTCCCTACTAAGGATCAAACCCAGGACCCCTCCATTGGGAGTGCAGAGTCTGAACTGCTTGCTGGACCACCAGGGATGTCCCTCTTCGCAAATTCTTAAAACACATTTGAGGAGACCCCATCAGTTGTCAACACTTTCTCTGACAGCTTTATCAGGACTATAAAAATATATATTTATGTTATATATCTAAATCATATACATATACAGTATATATATACATATATATACTTACATACATTATTTTTTATATATGGATATATATATATATGAACTGCATGGTTTAGAGATTTCCAGAGAAGCCTGTCAACTCAGTTTCAGGTTTCAGCTATCTTAGCCAACCTGACCAACTAGTTTGACTGAGCTTACAATAGTTTTGAATTTTTTTCTTCCACTTAAGGGCCTAATTGTTAAATCAGTAAAGAGTATTCACAGCTTAGAAACCTCATTCCTCTTATACTGGTCACCCTTACCTTCCCCAGAGAGCAACATCCTGAAATCATGAGTTGACTTATTAAGCATTTATTTGGTGTTTCTCACTACTGTGAAGGGAGAAGATTATAGGCTGTGGTAGTTCACAAGTTTTAAACGTAACTGAACACTTCTCTGTGCCTCTTGCCAGATAAGCCAATGATTTCTAAATTCTTTTCAACAGAAATGGGATGGAAAGTCTGTTGTTTAAAATTTTCAGCTAAAGTCTCAATGCTAAAGGCAACAGGTGATGAGCTTCCATCACATGATGACAGGACTTGCTACATGAACAAACCTTTCCAGAAGTCACCCCCCCACCCGAGTTTATGTGTGAGAAATTGCATTGCAGAAGACACTCCTTCAAAGAGAATTCTCAGGAGCAGAAGGTGGGTCCCTTTTCTTCCCTCTCTACCAACTCAGACCAAGTGCCCGAAACCACCCTCACATCTTGGGACTCTCTGCAGTGAGGAAGGCTAATACTCTGTTCCCTGGCTGGGAGCCTGGCTCGGTGCAGAAGTTCACAGCCAGTTCAGCGGTGCACGCGTGAGGACAGAGCCCTCGAGCCCGGCAGGTGCCGCCTGCAATGGCAGAGCAAGGCAAGGGCACCTCGGCCAAAGCAGAGCTGACTGACGGCAGTGGCCTGAGAGCTTTCCTGTGGACCACGGGAATCCCACTGAGGGTAACACGCTGTGAGTGAGCCTGGGAGGGCACGACCCAAGCGGGCTGCCTGCGCAGGCACCCAGGGAACCTCCAGTGACACCGCTGGGGGACAGGAGCCAGGGCACACATGGTCACCCAGGTGCTGCCCCGCCCACATCCAAAACGGCATGGCGTCGGTGGGCCCTACAGAAACCACCCAAGAACGTGGCCATTGAAACAACAGGCTCATTGCAACAGCCTTCGCCTTTTCTCTGCCCTTGCCAACTCTGAAGGAGCCAGAGACAGAGGGAAGAAGAAACTGCAGAGAGGAGAAATGACCTTTCCTCCTTGCTGATGACCATCACTAAGCTAGGGGTCAGGCCAGAGGGAGGAAAATGGGAGAAACTATAAACTGAACCAGAAAATGGAAGTTTTACTTAACTGTACTACATTTTCTAACATTTCAAAATTAGTTTTTCCAAAATTTCCAAAAGAAGAATAAAGCTATTTTTGTGTCTTACTACCAGCAGGAAATTTTTAACAAACCAGTTTTACTAATAAGTATCCCACCTATTATACGTTATTTTTTGTAAAGTTAAATCAGAAAGAAAAGACTATAAAGAATTTCAAAATGTAAATATACCTCTTAAGACTTTAACTCAAGAATATAACCACGTTAACAAAGGCTTTAAATGCAGATGGACTAAACATTCCATTCAAACGTCAAAGATTGTCAGAATGGATAAAATAATAATAAAGCTAGAATCAACTATACATCAACTACCTACTCTATGGAAAGAAACACACTTCAAATATTAATAGAAACAAAGGGAAAGCTAAGATCCCACACGCCTGGGTACCGAAACACCAAAACATAAAACAGAAGAGGTATTATAACAGAGTCAATAAAGACTTTTAAAGATAGTCCCCAAAAAGTCTTTAGGAAAAAAAAAACACACACACACACAAATAGGTTATACCATGCACACAAACAGTAAATATAAAACAGCTGGACTGGTTATATTAATATAAGACAAACAGACTTCAACTTAAGCAGGTACTCAGTTCAGTTCAGTTCAGTCACTCAGTTGTGTCCAACTCTTTGCGACCCCATGGACTGCAGCACTCCAGGCCTCCCTGTCCATCACCAACTCCTGGAGTTCACTCAAACTCACGTCCTTCGAGTCAGTGATGCCATCCAGCCATCTCATCCTCTGTTGTTCCTCCTGCCCCCAATCCCTCCCAGCATTAGGGTCTTTTCAAATGTGTTAGTTTTTTCAATGAATATTCAGGACTGATTTCCTTTAGGATGGACTGGCTGGATCTCCTTGCAGTCCAAGGGACTCTCAAGAGTCTTCTCCAATACCACAGTTCAAAAGCATCAATTCTCCAGCACTCAGGTTTCTTTAGAGTCCAACTCTCACATCCATACATGACTACTTGAAAAACCACAGCTTTAACTAGACGGACCTTTGTTGACAAAGTAATGTCTCTGCTTTTCAATATGCTGTCTAGGTTGGGCATAACTTTTCTTTCCAGGAGCAAGCATCTTTTAATTTCATGGCTGCAGTCACCATCTGCAGTGATTTTGGAGCCCAAGAAGATCAAGTCTGTCACCGTTTCCACTCTTTCCTCATCTATTTGCCATGAAGTGATGGGACCAGATGCCATGATCTTAGTTTTCAAGCCAACTTTTTCACTCTCCTCTTTCACTTTCATCAAGAGGGGATTACTAGAGACAAAGACTAACATTTCATGATGATAACAGGGCAAATTTGAAAGAATGGTAAAAGAGATATGAAAACTGAAGATAAATGGCTTGTTCAAAGTCACTTAATCTAATCATTAAGAAAATGACAAGTCATTCCTCCCAATTCCTTTTTCTGAGCCTTTTTCACATACCTAGTACCTGAATCTGAGCTCATTCAACATGAAAGCAACCAGCCTACTTGTTCAAAGTCATTAACTCATCCGCCACCCAGATATGGCTTCGGGGCGGGGCGGGGTGAGGGGGGCGGGGTTGGTGCCTCATAGAAGAGGAGAGGGTGAGAGCCTGGGCAGGGTCTGGCTCTGGATTCAAGCACTACAACTTGCTAGTTGTGTAGCCCTGAACAAATTACTAAAATTGGCCTCAGTTTCCTCATCTGTAGAATGGTATAGCATCACCTCTCTCACAGGAGTGAAGAAAAAAGGACAGTGAGGAAGAGGAGGTCAGCAACTTGCCCAGCTAGTCAGTGACAAAACTAGGACCCCACAATACACACTCGAAACCATTCTGTTAAGCTACCTCCCAGCTGAGTTATGCCCCACCAGGTGGAATGCTGACCTTTACTAAGTACTTGAAAAATGCTGGTTTCCTTCCCAATGTACTAATGCAATCTGCATATGAGAGCAAGTCTAGGAAGGTATTTTTTGTGTGGGATCCCCAGCTATAAAATACATTCTTTTCAATCTAGAGAAAATGAGCTTCAGATCATCACTTTTTCTTCTGTCATGTTAGCTTTGCTTGACTCTGTAAGTCTTATGGCTAAGTGAGTAAAGCAGACAGGGTAGAAATTTCAATGATAATTTAATTCACATCACATCTCACACTACAAGATGAGTCATGCGATGCACACAATTTATCAGATTCCTCCAAAAATAATTTAAACATATCATTTTGTTCAAAGAAGAAAGAGACATTCCTGCAGATATTGTGGTTCTAATGACCAGAGAGTCACGGCCTCAAGACTGTAAGCCCAGCCTTCAGTTTGGTGAAAGATTCTTCAAAAAAGGACCTCTTCCCTGTTTTTTCATGGTAAGTCTGTACTGTATAAGGCCAATTCCTATATTAAATGGTCGAGTATCTTGACAATTTTCTGGATTATTTTTATTACATAATTGAGGATGTCACAGAAACAGGCATTTACAGTCACCCTGGGCTTCATGTTTTCAGAGTCTGGGCAACTCTCTTAAACTCTCTATAGTCAAGGTTATAGTCAAGGTCAATATAGTTTCAACCCAGGAAAGTGGGTGTCAGCAAAGTAAACAGATGCCCACAGGGCCGCCTTACAAACCACATGAAATTTAAGAGTAAGACAAAACTTGATAATTAATGTTAAAAAATTCATTGCTTAGCTACCAATTTTAGCAATAGCAGAATGCATACAAATCCAAAATAGGACATATAAAACCATGAAATAAGAACGAGAAGCAGAAAAATAGTATGTGGTCAATGTCCCCATCTTACACACTCATTTTAGGAGACACTTAAGAGCCTATTTGTGTGTTAGCTACTCCACAAATCTGATTCTTAAATGGAGAATAATTTATGATCACTTGAAAATGCCAAGGGGCTCAAACTTAGTTTATTCAAATAAATTCAAGTGAATTCATGTGGTCACTGAAATTCCAAGCATACAAATGAAGGAGTGATACATAACATAATATCACCTTGAACCCATTCTATGCTATAGTTATGTCAGATCTGGGCACAGGATTTTAAACAAAACATATCTAAATGACCAAATTTATGCATGATTTAAGAAAGTAGAACTGCATCCTGTTTTAAAAGCACCAAGTCCAGCAAAATAACATGCTGCACTGCGTGAGAGCTCACACAATTTACTCCCCACAGGGGAGCGTTAGAGAAGCGCCCGGCACCTCACGAGGGACTAAAACATTTCCTAAATCACTGAACGCTTAGAAGTTAAAAGTCAAGAAAGAAGAAGCAAAGCACTTTTGTTTTGTTTAAAAAAAACTTACTGCAGGACTGAGATTGATAGCAGAGAAATTCAATTAGTACACATTACTTATCAAATTATAAATTAGACAGTGATTCAAGTTCCTACCTATGGAAGATTTAGGATGAAATATTTCAACCCTAAAACATCTTAAAGAAGGATGAAATTCACATAGGAAAAATACATGGTTAGGTGGATAGACAGATAGACAGACAGACAGATAGACTAAAGGAAACATATGATTTATCTAACCCCTTCCTATAAACAAACTGACTTATGAAAGATTAGGGAAAGCAAAGACCCTGTAAACTCAACCAAATCAGGACAAAAATCACCTTTTGAAATTAGGAATACATGTTCCAATACCAAAACTACTATTTTTAAATGAAAAAAGAACAGATGTGTTTTTTATCACTATTTTAATTTGACAGTTCTGTTTTCCTAAATATTATCAAGGTCGTTTCTTTAAATAATGTATTTAACAGAATATGTGCTCTATATTGTGCTAGGTGAATAAGGAAACAGAAAGAGGCAGCCTCGGCCTGAGGAAGCTGTGCGGGGCGGTGGAGGGGGGTGGTGTAAGCAAGTAAACAGAGCACAGTGTCGCGAGTGCTATGGAGACAGCGTTCATAAAGAAAGAAACAGCGGGGTAATTCGAATCATTTATATGATTTTGGTCTGTCATACTTTTATTTGTTTTGGTTTCTGTATCAGTGGGACTGCTTTCAGCTTCATGTAAAACAAACCTGACTATATTCGTTTGCTAGGGCTGCCATAACAACAAAATACCAGACTAGGTGGCTTAAACAACAGAAATTTATTTTTTAACAGTTCTGAAGGCTGGAAGTCCAAGATTGAGGGTTGTTTTCTCGGAACGTTCCTTGGCGTGAAGACAGCCACCTCCTTGCTGAGTCCTCACAAGGCCTTGCCTCTGCAGGCAGGCACTTACCCCTGCCTTCTCTCCTGTGTCCTGATGTCTCTTCTTATAAGGACACAGTCAGATTGGATTAGGTCTAACAGCTTCATTTTAACCTTATTTATCTCTTTAAAGGCCTTATCTCCAAATACAGTCACATTTTGAGGTACCAAGGGGTGAGGCTTCAACCTATGAATTCTAGAGGGACACAGCTTAGCCCGTAACAGCCATCAGAGCGACTTAACCAGAGTCACTTACTTTTCTCAGGTAACAAGAAATTCAAAAGGAAGTTGATCAGGGCTGGTAAAGCCACTCAAGGCATCCAGAAGCTGGGCATCTCCATTTCCTGTCCTGCCAGCCAAAGTGTACAGCTTTGGGAGAGGTCAAACGACAAGGGAGAGGCTACAGGTGCCCAGGAAGGCAAAGAGCGAGCCAGGAGGAAGAAGCCTGTCCCTCGGTGGCCTGAACCAGGCGAGCCATTCCGGCTGCAGAGGAAGCCAAGGAGGGCAGTACGTTTAAGTAAGCACATTGCTACCCTGAACCAAAACAATAGCTCCATCAGGAAGTAGAGAGAGACAGCTGTGTCCCATGCACCCCACTGACGCACGGGACACCTCACTGATGCATGTGACGCACACAGGTATCACACAGACCTGGGCTGACCTAAGGCTGTCGGCACGCCAATCAACATGTGACCGTGAATAAATGCTTTTATCACTCAGTTTTCCAAGCATGGAGCAGTGGGAATGGTACCCACTCGGTGAAATCACTGAGAAAAATGAAATACGGTTGCAGATCAGTCCAGGGCATACCACCTAAGCCCAAAGGACATTGAGTATGAGGCTTGTTCTTTACGTGTCTTGGGAAATTACAAAATTCTAAAACATCACAGAGCCCTCCAGTCAAGACTCATAAACACCAAAGAACTATGTCCTTATTGTGTGACTTTCACATATCCCAGTCCACAGCATGGCCAGAGAGCCTGCAATCTCTTTCATGTGTGTGTGTGTGTGTGTGTGGCTTCCTTTCTGATGGTCTTACACCTTCCATGTGAGTAGGAAGCACTGACTTCTTAGCACTTGTGTTCCTTGCATGCTTTCAGGAATTTCTCTTGAGATAATCTAGACCAGAAACCTATTTAGCAGTGAGGTATACCTTCCAGGGAATTTATGCCTTCTCCCCTCCAACAAAGCTGGGAGAGCCTTATATGGAGGAGATGAAGAAGGAAAATGAAGTTGTGTGTGCGTGTGTGTGTGTATGATGACATACCTTAACTCCTATAACAGAAGATGTTTAGAAAATCTTTAAAGCAGATGAAAAAAGAGCACTACAATCCTATAAAAATGGCAATAACTACTATTAAAAACAGCATAAAAGTTAGAAATGGTTTCTACTGGGATTGGGGTGGGGGAACAGGAGTGTAGACTGGACAAGGGAGTATAGTTTTACTAAAGCCTTTTAGTATCAGAATATTTCAGACTTGCATGCAAATACTAGATAAAAGTCAGGTATATATTATAACATCAAAATATATGTACAGTCAGTTCAGTTCAGTCATTCAGTCATGTCCAACTCTTTGCAACCCCATGGACTGCAGCAGGCCAGGCCTCTCTGTCCATCACCAACTCCCGGAGCTTGTTCAAACTCAGGTCAATCAAGTTGGTGATGCCATCCAACCATCTCATCCTCTGTCGTCCCCATCTTCTCCTGCCTTCAATCTTTCCCAGCATCAGGGTCTTTTTCACTGAGTCAGTTCTTCGCATGAGGTGGCCAAAATATTGGAGTTTCAGCTTCAGCACCAGTTCTTCCAATGAATATTCAGGACTGATCTCCTTTAGGATGGACTGGTTGGATCTCCTTGCAGTCCAAGGGACTCACAAGAGTCTTCTCCAGCACCACAGTTCAAAAGCATCAGTTCTTTGGTGCTCAGCCTTCTTTATACTCCAACTCCCACATCCATATATGACTACTCGAAAAACCACAGCTTTAACTAGATGGACCTTTGTTGACAAAGTAATGTCTCTGCTTTTCAATATGCTGTCTAGGTTGGTCATTACTTTTCTTCCAAGGAAAAAGAATCTTTTAATTTCATGGCTGCAGTCACCATCTGCAGTGATTTTGGAGGCCAGAAAAATAAAGTCTGTCACTGTTTCCATTGTTTCCCCATCTATTTTCCATGAATTGATGGGATGAGATGCCATGATCTTAGTTTTCTGAATGTCGAGCTTTAAGCCACCTTTTTCACTCCCTTCTTTCACTTTCATCAAGAGGCTATTTAATTCTTCTTCGCTTTCTGCCATAAGGGTAGTATCATCTGCGTATCTGAGGTTCTGATATTTCTCCTAGCAATTTTGATTTCAGCTTGTGCTTCATCCAGCCCAGCATTTCACATGATATATTCTGCATATAAGTTAAATAAGCAGGGTGACAATACACAACCTTGACATACTCCTTTCCCAATTTGGAACCAGTCTGTTGTTCCATGTCTAGTTTTAACTGTTGCTTCTTGACCTGCATATAGATTTGTCAGGAGGCAGGTAAGGTGGTCTGGTATTCCCATCTCTTAAAGAATTTTCCACAGTTTGTTGTGATCCACATAGTCAAAGGCTTTGGGATAGTCAATAAAGAAGCTTTTTCGATCATCCAACAGATGTTGGCAATTTGATCTCTGGTTCTGCTGCCTTTTCTAAATCCAACTTGAATATATGGAAGTTTGTGATTCATGTACTATTGAAGCCTCGGTTGGAGAATTTTGAGCATTACTTTCCTAGCATGTGAGATGAGTGCAATTGTGCGGTAGTTTGAGCATTCTTTGGCATAGCCTTTCTTTGGGATTGGAATGAAGACTGACCTTTTCCAGTCCTGTGGTCACTGCTGAGTTTTCCAAATTTGCTGGCATACTGAGTACAGCACTTTCACAACATCATCTTTTAGGATTTGAAATAGCTCAAGTGGAATTCCATCACCTCCTCTAGCTGTGTTCATAGTGTTGCTTCCTAAGGCCCACTTGACTTCACTTTCCAGGATGTCTGGCTCTAGGTGAGTGATCACACCATCATGGATATCTGGGTCATGAAGATCTTTTTTATAAAGTTCTTCCATGTACTCTTGTCATGTCTTTTTAATATCTTCTGCTTCTGTTAGGTCTATACTATTTCTGTCCTTTATTGTGTCCATCTTTGCATGAAATGTTCCCTTGGTATCACTAATTGGTATAAATATATTTCAATTTTAAGCTTTTTTTTTTTAATTTTATTTTTACTTTATTTTACTTTACAATACCATATTGGTTTTGCCATACATTGACATGAATCCACCACGGGTATATACAAGCTCCCAATCCTGAATCCCCCCCTCCCACCTCCCACTCCATATCCTCTCTCTGGATCATCCCCGTGCACCAGCCCCAAGCATCCTGTATCCTGTATCAAACAAAGGCTGGTGCTTCGTTTCTTACATGATAGTATACATGTTTCAATGCCATTCTCCCAAATCATCCCACCCTCTCCCTCTCCCACAGAGTCCAGAAGTCCGTTCTATACATCTGTGTCTCTTTTGCTGTCTCACATACAGGGTCATCATTGCCATCTTTCTAAATTCCATATATATGTAAAATCCCTTGCATTCCTATACACTAATAATGAGAAAGTAGAAAAAGAAATTAAGGAAACAATTCCATTCACCATTGCATTGAAAAGAATAAAATACTTAGGAATATATCTACCAATTTTAAGCTTTTTAAGAAAGCTGGGAGAGGTCTGGTTTGGGGAAAAAATAGAACATTTTCAGAGGTTTTAAAAATACATTTACTGCTCTGAATTGAGGAGTGGGTTCCTTCTGCTTGTCAGTCTTGATGTAAAGCCTGTTGGTCTGTTGCGTTCACAAATTCAAGCTTAGAAAATAAAAACTAACATGTGACAGAATCGTACAGCAGAATTTGGTTCAAGCAGAGTCACTAACTTTCAGGATAGGTATTAATACCCAAATCATCTGAGCTTTTAAATTTCTTTCTTTTCCTCTGGTAGCTGCACAAGAAATTTCTGGTGTGTTTCTTGTGACAGATGAGAGAGGAACTTTACCCAGCTACTTTGAAATTGTTTCAAAGCGAATGAAAAATGGACAGAATAAGGCCAGACTTAAGGTTCTCAGAGGGCCTCACAAGTCCAGAAAGACTCTAAATAAAAGGAAATACTGTCTGTACTTCCAAACAACTACCGTGAAAATTTCTCCCAGCAGCTGCAATCGCTAAACTGCCATCCTTCTAAGTATTGTTTGTCATGTAAATTTGAATAATCATATATCTAATGATTAACATTGGAGAAGGAAATGGCAACCCACTCCAGATTAAAAATACATTTACTGCTCTGAATTGAGGAGTGGGTTCCTTCTGCTTGTCAGTCTTGATGTAAAGCCTGTTGGTCTGTTGCGTTCACAAATTCAAGCTTAGAAAATAAAAACTAACATGTGACAGAATCGTACAGCAGAATTTGGTTCAAGCAGAGTCACTAACTTTCAGGATAGGTATTAATACCCAAATCATCTGAGCTTTTAAATTTCTTTCTTTTCCTCTGGTAGCTGCACAAGAAATTTCTGGTGTGTTTCTTGTGACAGATGAGAGAGGAACTTTACCCAGCTACTTTGAAATTGTTTCAAAGCGAATGAAAAATGGACAGAATAAGGCCAGACTTAAGGTTCTCAGAGGGCCTCACAAGTCCAGAAAGACTCTAAATAAAAGGAAATACTGTCTGTACTTCCAAACAACTACCGTGAAAATTTCTCCCAGCAGCTGCAATCGCTAAACTGCCATCCTTCTAAGTATTGTTTGTCATGTAAATTTGAATAATCATATATCTAATGATTAACATTGGAGAAGGAAATGGCAACCCACTCCAGCACTCTTGCCTGGAAAATTCCATGAGTGGGGGAGCCTGGTAGGCTACAGTCCATGGAGTCGCAAAGAGTTGGACACGACTGAGCGACTTCACTTTCTTTATTTTTATAGTTCCTTTTGGAGAAGGAAGTGGCAGCCCACTCCGGTGTTCTTGCCTGGAGAAGGCCATGGACGGAGGGGCCTGGTGGGCTGTGGTCTATGGGGTTGCAAAGAGTCGGACACGACTGGGCAACTAACACACACACACACAGTGATTAACATGCTTAGCCAGCACTTTTCAACACAAAGTAAGACAAATTTGCTAAATCATAAAAAGATGTCAATTGTGAAGAAGAAACCTCACAACTACTACTGACACCACAGGCTTGGGGAGCGGGGGATGCCTCTCCTCCACAAGGAAGGGGGAAAAGTGTCCAAGTCACACTATTGGTCAGATTCCAACTGCAGTCCTGAGGCCTCCCTGGTGATGCAGTGGTTAAGACTGTGCCCTTCCAGTGCAGAGGGTGCAAGGGTGACCCCTGATGGGGGAAGTCACATCCCATATGCCACACAGTGCCGCCAATTTTTTTTTTTTTAATACAGAAAAAAACAAACAAAAAAACCCCAATGTCCTGAATAAAAAGTTCCCTCCTGATTTGGGAACTTCGGAAGATGCTCTCCTAAAAACAACATTCAGCAGGATATTTTCCTTCAATTAAGTAATGCTCTCTGGCTTTCTCTCTTTGGCACTAATACATTCACTGGTCATTTGGATAATAAAGTGCTACAATAAGTACAAAGCATTTAAGATTACCAAGAGTCCCACTTTATAAAAATAATTTGATTAAATAATTTTTTTTTTCCTCAAAATTTCCAGCGAAGTTTGAAATAAGGAAACTTCTCTGATTCAGGGTCTAATACACTATAAGTGTAACTTGAACAAACTATAAAATGAACATAAATTGAACAAACTATAGGAGTTTATACCCATCAGGAATAAGTGATAAACTATCTTCAGTGAAATGTCTCCTCTAGTTCTAGTATACCAAGAAATTAAAATATCCAAATCTGTTAGCTAGCAGAAATCATGGATGTAGACTTTTCAAGTTACTGATCATCTTTCCAAATGAACTGTTGTCCTATTTCTCAGCAACCAGTGTAAACAATAATGGAATGTGCTTACCTTCTGTAATAAGTCTGCAGAAAACTTCAATTTATTAAATGTGGCACCTCTTCTGCTTATTCATCAGATGGCTTTCCTAACCCTGTCCAATCTGCAGACTTTGCAATAATAGCATTTTGTTATTCTTTTTGAAGAGTCTCTGATTTAGTTTCTAATACACAAGATTCTTCCGTTCCTCAAGAAAGTCTTGCTGTGGCTAAAATGTGCAAACCATTCAACAGGAGGACTGAGGACAGGGCCCCCTAGAGCTGAAATCAAGGAAGGCTTTGCAGAGGAGATGGCAACCTTGTGAGGTCTGTAAAGTGAAGTCGCTCAGTCGTGTCCGACTCTTTGCGACCCCGTGGACAGTAGCCCACCAGGCTCCTCTGTCCATGGGATTCTCCAGGCAAGAATACTGGAGTGGGTTGCCATTTCCTTCTCCAGAGGTCTGTAAAGGCCTGCAGAATTCACCAGCTGAAGGAAGGGGTTTAAGTGTAAGGTGAGCACAAACACTGCGGCCAAAGACTCCACGTTCCTGGGATCTTAATCGAGCTCAGTACTGTTGACCCAAATAAAAGCCTTAAATTTCACTGCAGAGGTTTAGCCACGGATGGCTTGTGTTTGGCAAATTAGGGAAATAAAGTTAAGTCCTGAAAGCAAAAGAGTACTGTTAAAGCATTTTAGAAGTAATCCTATAATAAGATTTACTGTGTGCAAATGACTTTAGCTGAGTACAGAGAGTGGAGTAAAGGGGCAAAAATGTAAACTTATAAAGTAACTATTTGTCTCTCTTTCAGTGAACTGCGAACCCTGGAGGGCAAGAGCTGCAACTCACTCACTGTTACAGTGCATGCATGCATGCTAAGTTGCTTCAGTGGTGACCAACCCTACGCGACCCTATGGACTGTAGCCCACCAGACTCCTCTGTCCATGGGGATTCTCCAGGCAAGAACAGTGGAGTGGGCTGCCATGCCCTCCTCCAGACACTGTAACAGTATGTGATACTCATTTACTAGCTAATAGAAAACATGAAAGATCGAATGAATAAGAGAGAGGGCAATAGGGAACCTGATTAAATGGTTATTGGAACAACTAGGCATGAACACTCAGGATATAAACTTAGGCAGCATCAATAGGAATGGAGGAATGGGCAGAAATGGTAATGACTGGCACCTGCTGGTCTCACAAAGATTCAGAACTTGAGATGAGGCATAGTCTGGAGTGAAGTTGAGGACTTCTGTTTGGGGCACACTGACGTGAAAGCAGCCACAAGACTTCAATGTCAAGATCTCCAACAGACAATGGGATATAAGTGGAGCTCAGACAAGAAGTCAGGGATGTGGGAGTCATTAGTGAAAAAATGGTTGTAAAAAAGTAAAAGTGGATGAGTTATCATATACAGAAAAAGTCTATACAATGATGAGAGTTGAGAGCAATGCAGAGAGCTCCAGAGAAGACCATTTTAAGGGCAGGGGGTGGTGGGAGAGATGATCAAGAAGAACTGCCTCTAATACATGGCCAAGCAAGGCCTGGAAATCAGGACTTGAGGAGTCTACAGGTAAAGCAGAAAAACTCATCTAGTGCAGCTTCTTCAGAGGGAAGGGATGTGCCTTCCACAGAGACACCAAGTGGGGAATTTGCAAACCAGCAGCTGCTGAAAACTCCTGACTTGGTTTCTCACACCATCACACGTGGAGGGAAGCACAAGTGAACCTGACATTCCTTCTGGCACTTGGATTTTATGATTCTAATCAATTCACTGCTTGTTCATTGAGGACAGATACACAAACTAACACAGCCCAGAGCCGTCTTCACTTTTTCAAACAACAGTTCCAAGAAAGCCAGGGAACAAATGAGCCTGAAGTCTCAGAGTCTTACGGCCACGCTGAACAAATGGGAAAACACAGCTTGTTCGTTTCTCCTCAGTGATGCTAATGATTCAGTTAAATTGACTTCTTTGAAGGAAAATTACTGTTAATAACCTTAATTTCCTTCTCGTCTTTTTCCCCAGGTACCTGACATTTTTATATAAAATATTTTCATAAAATATTAAAAGCAAAGGAATTGCATCTTAGGTATCCAACTCCATGTTATTTGTGGACTTCATGAATCCCTTCTGTGTCTCCTGCCTACAGCCTACACTTTTCAGATAAACACATAAAGTTTCCCATTGTGCTCATTTCCCAATAAACACAGGCCATTCCAAATGAACTTAAAAAAAAATGCTATTTTTAACTGTTACTCTAAGGCCCACCGTGTATCTTAGTGGTATCTGCCATGTGACGTTTTAGAACATTCCTGACTTCTATTTAAATCTAGTCATTGTGGCTGGTTTTCTTTTCTTTGGCCACAAAGCCAGACCATGGGCCTTCCCACCTGGCCTAACCTCTAGATGAGCAGGTGTGTAGAAGGTGCAGTCTGCTTGCCCAGACCCACTTACCTTCCTTGTCACCCGTCTCTCCCCTCTTGCTCTCTGGGGTCATCTGCACCAGCCAGCTGGCTAATGGAAGGCTCCAGCCGGAGGTCCGAGGGCAGGAGGAGAGTGATGCAGGCATATTATTCCCCTGCCTTCTCCCTGCAGGGACATGACAGGTCCTCTACAGCAGGACGCAGCTCCTGGAGAACAGGCCTTCTTGCCCTTCACTTGGAGCAGGCAAGCTCCCCACAGTGCCAAGTCCCTCTGCGGCTCTCACTCTGGCTGTGGCTGTGTTCCCTACACCTGCCCACACCTTCTAAAGGCATGGGCCTTATGAAGCCTTCCTCAAAGGACCCAATCCACACGTGCCATCTGTTCCCCAGCAGGCCCCGAATGACACAAGGTTAAAGAGGGGCCAGGAGGGGTGCTCCACTGTGACTTCCACAGGTACTATTAAAGGAAATTGCCTGTGAACTTAAAATGCTGCAACGTTTCCAGAAGCAAAATCTAGTACAGACTTTCCTGAACACCTAAGGTTTTAATGCCAAGGAAATATAATTGAATCCTACCATGTTTCTACAATTCATTGCATGCTATAAAAATAAACATGCAGAAAGCATGCAATCAGAATCCCAATGTCATTGCCAACCTCACCAGAATTTTTCTTAAAAATGGGTATCTGGATAAACAGACGAAAAAGAAACAATAATTTCATTTCCTGCTATTTATCTACATCAAGATTTACTTACCCTGATAATACGATACGTGAGGATGATTCCAATCTTTTAAGGGATGTTATAAAATTCTAAATATCACCAAATAATTCACTTCATAACACTGAAAACAACTATAATTACTGAAGTTATAACTTCTCAAAAAACTTGAGAATCACTGACAGATTTTCTGTATTTTTCCCAATCTCTCTCTAAATAAAAATGCAATGTAGCTTTTAACTTATATGGTCCTCTGTCTATATATTATTTCTAAATACCATGGAAATTAAGTTCAGGTATCTATTAAATAATAAAACTCAATAAAATAGATTTATCTCTGAATCTTGTAATTCTAGAATTAGAAAGTAGAAGGTAAAAAATATTCTTAAATAATTAAGTATTTGAAAGTCTAAAGATATAAATACACCTGGATAGAATTTTTAGCAATGAAATTAATTTGATTTTCCCAAGTCAATATCAATCTTTGCTGGCTGTGCAGTATCTCACTTTTTTGACTGTACATTCAAGGGTGTTTATGATACGTCCTGGGTCTGAAGAATCTAAAGTTTTACAGCTAATCAAATTGATCAGAACATAGATTGTCAACTCAGATTCTACTCAAGCTTTCTCTTTACTAACAAGTTTTTAAATTGGCTGCTTGTTCCTGTCGTTTAGTCGCTAAGAGGCAAGAATACTGTAGTGAATTGCCATTTCCTTCTCCAGAGGATATTCCCAACCCAGGAATTGAA
Organism: Cephalophus harveyi; assembly: GCA_006410635.1. Classification (NCBI taxonomy): domain Eukaryota; kingdom Metazoa; phylum Chordata; class Mammalia; order Artiodactyla; family Bovidae; genus Cephalophus; species Cephalophus harveyi. The sequence goes on along the minus strand of SJYT01084157.1, from coordinate 246,548 downwards.
CCCATCCCTCCTGTACTGAAGGCAGATTCTATACCACTGAGCCACCAATTGTTGAAGTCCCTAAATTGTATCTGACTCTTTTGTGATCCCAAGGACTGTAGCCCACTGGGCTTCTCTGTCCAAGGATTTCCCAGGCAAAAATGCTGGAATAGACTGCCACTTCCCTTCTCGAGGGGACCTTCTTGATCCAGGGATTGAGCCTGCATCTCCTGCATTGGCAGACAGATACTGTACCAGTGAGCCACCAGAGAAGTCCTTAACTTGACCAATGAATTGGTAAATTCTTTTCTGATTATTATATTTTCAAGAAATGTAAGGACATAGACTACTTCTAAAGTCCTTTCCTGGTATACTGTATATAACTGAGGTCTGACTGAACTACTTACTAAAGCAATGAAATGATATGGGGCATGCTTCAATTAGAGACCATATTCATAATGTGAGGGGACGCAAGACAGAAATTCCATGGGGACCTTCCTTAAAGGCAATGTGACAGTGCACTCTCAAAATGTGAAACAGGCATACCCTTTGGACCAAATACTTAGTGACTCAACAACAACAACCTACAAGAAATTCTAGCACGTGTGCATGAAGATACAGGTACAAAAATCTTCACTTTTTCAGTTTGCAACAGTGAGAAGAGGAGAATGGTTAAATAAAACATGGTACTTCCATAGTTCATAGATGGTACTACCAGAGTTTATGTAATGTTAGGAAGAAAAAATAAAACTAGTATACTGATATGAAACGATCACCTCAATGAACACTTAAGTGGCAAGTAAGCAAGTTGCAGAAAAACTTACACATCATGATCCAGTTTATGTAGTAAGAAAAAAAGCATGTGTATATACTTTTATATATATATATATATGCACAGAAAAAAGGAGAGGAGAGAGATGCTCTAAGTTGCTGCCGATGGTTATATCTGGGTATGTGTATAGGTGGGAGAGGGTATTTTATATTTTGTTTCTGCATTTCCTTTCTGCAATATCACTTCAACTGGAACATGTTAATGTATCATATCCATCATTTTAAAAGCCAATGAAAACCAAAAATTAACAGAAATTCTAAAGGGGGCTTTGGTGATTGATCCAGTGATAGAGCATTAGCAGATGCCCTAGTTCAAAGAACTTCCTTCTCATCTGATCCAATGGAATTCCTCCTTTAAGACCCAAAAGGAAGATGAGAGTTTTAAGTAGATTGCATGCTGAAATTCTGTGACCTGCAGAAACAGGTCTTCATTCTGTGCATCCAGGACAAACCCAACAGCACTCAATAGCAGGCAGACATGTTTGTGACTGGTTCAGATCAGTAATGCAGGCAAGAGACCTTCATGTCCCCATAGATGAAGTCCCCGTTTCTCCACTAAATGGTTCTTATTTTCAAGGAGTCCCGTAAAGTAGGAGAGAAAGCCATGTCCTGCCTCCCACAACCCTGAAGACTTGCTAACACCTTAGCAAAATGAGCAAGGGGAAAAACACGGAAGAAGTTCAGAATCCAAAATGAATGTCCACTGGAAATAAATGGCTATAACCACTTATGTAAGAAATTCAACCACGGGGGAAAAGCACAAATAAAGAAGGAACCATGCTCACTTAATAAAGACTCTAGTTCACAGGGCTGACAAAAGGCTGCAAGTGGGAGCTCAGACAGCCATTTTGCCTTTTTGCATTTCTTTTTCTTGGGGATGGTCTTGATCACCGCCTCCTGCACAATGTCATGAACCTCCGTCCACAGTTCTTCAGGCGCTCTATCAGATCTAATCCCTTGAATCTATTTTTCACTTCCTCTGTATAATCGTAAGGGATTTGATTTAGGTCATACCTGAATGGCTTCCCTGGTGGCTCAGACGGGAAAGCATCTGTCTACAACGCGGGAGACCCGGGTTCGATCCCTGGGTTGGGAAGATCCCCTGGACAAGGAAATGGCAGTCCACTCCAGTACTATTGCCTGGAAAATCCCATGGACAGAGGAGCCTGGTAGGCTACAGTCCATGGGGTCGCAAAGAGTCAGACACGACTGAGCGATTTCACTTTCATACCTGAATGGTCTAGTGGTTTTCCCTGGATCACATGGTGGTTTAATTTCTAGTTTTGTTTGGCCACCCCACAAGCTGACATGTTTATTTTTACTTTATTTCTAAAGGTTTTGTAATTATATTTCAAGCTTAAAAGAAATCTGGATTTCATGCTTCTCCTGAAAACAGCGAGGTGCTGGCAACCATGAGCCCCATACCTGCCTGGCAGAAATCTGAAGACCTGCCCCCGAGGGAACGTCACAGCAGAGCTCCCAACACACGTACCCCCCACCACCACCACCCCCGTCTTAGAGCGTAAGCTTACCCCAGGCAGCCCCATGATGCTCACCTGGCCCTCAGAGGAACCAGCGTGAGTCACATCTGCTTGAAACCTGAGGAACCTCACCCAGGAAAAGCTGGTCCTTCGGAAAACTAAATTAACTTTTAGGCTACCCTGGAGCAGCATTTGGTAACATCCCTCTTCCATTTCCAGCCCATGTATCAATTTCCTATTTCAATTCCACGGTCACAGTCACAGCAGGGTTGCCAGAAGCTTCTCTGTCATACCTCAACCCAGTCCCTTAAAATAGTGTTCACAAAATTTGTTATTGTAGCAAACCTTTCAGCCACATGCACTTGCATGGCAGGTAACACAGCAGAGCAGTTAGAAGTCTGAGTTCTGGTGTCAGTCTGCCTGAGTTTGACTTCTCATCTCTAACTCCCTGAAGTGAATAACTCTCAGCTTCACTTTCCCCACATGTAAAACAGATACTTTTAGGAGCTTCCATAAAAAGCTGTGGGGAGGGTTAAATTAAATTGGGGACTTCCCTGGTGATACAGCAATCAACACTTCGCCTTCTAATGCAGAGAATGCAGGCTTGATCCCTGGTTCGGGAGCTAAGTAAGACCTCACCTGCCTGGCAGCCAAAAGGCCAAGAAAACAAAACAAAAACAATATTGTAATAAATTCAATAAAGAATTTTATTTTTTTTTAAGCGGCACATTTTTAGTGTTCAATCAACATCTGTGGTTTTGTTACTGCTGCCATCAGTGTTCCTGCCTCTGAAGCCCATGGGGAAGGAGGAGTCACACACGGCCCCCTAAACCCCACAGAGCTCCAGATTATCCTGGTGGATGCCTCGCTCCTCCCAGGCCTCACTGGCTTCAGAAGGTCTTTTTTCAAAGCTTGGCTGGGAGACGCAGATGCCCTGGGGGTGGCGTCCTGCTCACAGGGTTCTATTTCAAAGCCCCCAGGTCACAGAACTTCAAGGAGGTTAGGGCTGAATTACTGTGAGGTCCCTCTGTCCAACTGCAGTGGCGGGGTTAGGTAAACCCAGAGGAAGACTTGGCATTCACACACTGGCCCTAAAAGGTGACCGGAACTTCCACACTAGCAGACGGGGCAGGACAAGTGTCCCTTATCAAAAGTTTTATACGAATTGGCACAGCCTGCTTTGCATGGATAAATACTGGCATTTATTTGCCCCAGTGGAGGAGGAAAATGCGGGAGTGAGGAGGAAAACTAGCAGCGTTAAGAGAAAAAGCACCGAGAGCAGTTGCAGTAAAAGCAGCAGTAACACAACACCCAACATCATCCAAGCTGCACAGCCACGCACTTTTGCCCTGTACGCGATTCTCCTCATTTACAGTCGTGGCCACAAAGGCTCAGAGTGAACGCTAAGTGTCAGAGCTCACACATGCCATACATAGTCTGGATCTGAGCGCAGGTCCACCTGATTCCAACACTTTAAAGTCACAGAAACTTCACACTGTTGAAAGTAAATAAAGTACAAAGGAAAACAATTACATGTAAGTATATTTATCAAAGGGCCTCCCAGGTGGTGCTGGTGCTAAAGAACTTGCCTGCCGATGCAGGAGACATAAAAGATGCGGGTTCAGTCCCTGGGTGGGGAAGATTCCCTGGAGGAGGGCATGGCAACACACTCCAATATTCTTGTCTAGAGGGCTACAGTCCATGGGGTCTCAAGGAGCTGGACGTGACTGAAGCGACTTAGCACACACATACTTATCAAAAAAATATTTTAAAGGCTCACATAGTATGTGCTTCCTTTTCAATCCATTAAATGCCAAGACTGATCGACGGCTCCAATAGCTGCCTTAACTGTCAACTGGAAGAAAGTGAAAATAAAGATGCATTTGCGAGCTCTGTGGGCCTGCGGAGTGCCATCACAGCGCGTCCTGCAGTGAAGAGCTCCAGTCCTGGGAGAGACAGCAAGATGTCAAGTGTGACTCCACCGGCCGGTGACCTGCTCTCTCCAGACGAGCTGCTCACAATTAAGTTTCCTGAGTGACTGTCTTCCTCCTGTTTTGAGCAAATGGCTACTTCATTCACATCAGGGAGCCAGCAGCCTCCTCTAATTGTTCAGGAGGAGAAGAACCTTTAAGAAGGGCAATGTATCAGAAAGCAGCAATCTGCATGCCCCCAGGGTGGCTCAGTGGCCAGAGGTGGAATTTCAAAGGATCCAGGCCCTGAAGGAGACTCAAGGGGATAAGATAACGCTATCTTACAGTCACATGGTACACAACCTTCTGAGGTTTTCCAGGCAGTAGGCAAAGGGGTGTGCAGAGAAAATCATTTTCTGATTGATGTCCCTTTCATCTACTCTGATTCCAAAAAGAAAAGGAAAGAAAAAGTAGATGGGAGTTCACACAGAGAAAATAAAACCTCTACTGGCCCTTCATCCTCTGGAATATAAGAATCTCCCAGCTGATACAAAAAAAAATCTCATGACTGCTTTCATCCACTCTGTGAACTTGACTTACACCTTCAGCATCAGAAAAGTATCCAAAAAGATGAGCTTCTAACCAGACTTTTAGAAAGTGGAATTTAGGGGGGTGGGCGGGGGGAGAGGGGCGTCGTTGTTCAACTGGTCAAAATGGGAAGATTTTTACAAACAGGCTTCAAACTCCTCACTCATCTACTCAGTGATGCATTTTCACCCAGCTCACCTTCTCCTTGGGGTGAAGTAAACCCATTTATATATCTGAAGATCTACAGAATCCCTGCCTGTGAACGTGCCAAAATCTGTATCATTCTAAGTGTCAACTCAAATTGGCACTTGCCAAGAGCATTGCCAATGCCTGAACAACAAAGGCATTCGCCATCTGCCTCTACGGAGACTGACCCCTGTGCGGCTATAGCTACTGACATTCTACAGCCTCTGAGGGAGTTCAGGGTGGAGCGAGGCACTCTGTGCTCCAGGGAATCTGGGGCATGGGTCTTTAGGATGGTCTTAGGAACACATTTTATGATCTCAGTCCTTGAATCTCCTCATTTCTAGAGAATCACTAAATCCCTTCATGGTGACATCAGATCCTCATGACTAGCAAAAACCTTTTCATAAAATGAGTGCTTCATGGTATTGAACTCCCCCTTCACCAAAACCTTATATAATGACCTTCCCTCACTGCCACTTCGGAGCAGGCTCTCAAAGCATCTGAGGTGCTGCCTCCCATCCTATGGTCCTCATTTTACCGCAAATACAACTTAACTCACAACTCTCAAGTTGTTCAATTGACATAAGACGTGTTGACTTAAAAAACAATCCCAACCTAAAAGTTGAGAGTTCTTTTATACAGTGAGAATTTTTAGAACTTCAAGCCAGGGAGACAGCAGCATCTCAAGTGTTTTTGTCAATTCCTTGGAAGAAAAGCCATGACCAACCTAGACAGCATATTAAAAAGCAGAGACGTTACTTTGCCAGCTAACGCCCATCTAGTTGAAGCTACGGTTTTTCCAGTAGTCATGTATGGATGTGAGAGTTAGACTATAAAGAAAGCTGAGCACTGAAGAATTTATGGTTTTGAACTGTGGTACTGGAGAAGACTCTTGAGAGTCCCTTGGACTGCAATCAGATCCAACCAGTCAATCCTAAAGGAAATCAATCCAAATATTCATTGGAAGGACTGATGTTGAAGCTGAAACTCCAATACTTTGGCCACCTGATGTGAAGAACTGACTCATTGGAAAAGACCCTGATGCTGAGAAAGACTGAAGGCAGGAGGAGAAGGGGATGGCAGAGGATGAGATGGTTGGATGGCATCACCAACTCAATGGACATGAGTCTGAGTAAACTCCAGGAGTTGGTTAAGGACAGGGAAGCCTGGAGTGTTGCAGTCCATGGGGCTGTAAAGAGTCCAACAAGACTGAGCAACTGAACTGGGCCAAAAGAAAACCAGATATCTCAAGTTAAGGAATTTAGCGGTTGTCTACTTCAGAAGTCAGTCTGGGCTTACTGAAATCATTCCTTTCATATGCGTCTCGCTTTCTGAGGCCAATATCCTGTGTTTTTCACATGCAGAGCTCCTCAGGGCTCCCCTATTGGGAGTGGCAGCAGCCTAATGGCTACTGATCACAGGGATTCTTCTTCCTGAGTGCCCTGGAAGCTGGAATCACTGAGGACTGTGGCATCCTTGTTTATTGATATGGCAGGAAATATTCCAATCCTCATGCACAACTAGATAAGTAATATTACACCTTGAGGAAGTAGTTCTACTTTCAAGGAGAAGGCTTGCTCGAAAGAGAAACTATGAAACAGAAAAATTAATATTAAGGAATGAAAGGTAGGCCTACACAGGGCGATTATAGTTCCTGAACAGTACAGAGAAATAGAAAAATGCAGCCTGGACAGTACTGAGAATTGGACAGTAGCCTCACAGGCGGTAAAGCCATGGAGACTCGGCAATGAAGAGAGGTATTGATTTTCTCATAGGTAGGTAAGTCTTTCTGACAGACACTAAAAAGGCCCACAGGTTCACATTATAAGGGGAAAAGCAACCATTTTAGAAACTTCAGTCTGGACATGAAATACCAACTGTGATCATTAAAGCATCTCCACTAGTCCTTGACCTCATTCTGCATATCAAACACACAAGTTCTCGGTTTTACAGGACTCACTGCGATAGACGACAGCTTATTAAAAACCTGTGCCCTTCGTGCTAATAAACATGTTGTTTCATCCATAGTTTACAAGTGGTCAAAAAGAAAGAAAATTGAGTCATGATCTGCTCAATAAGCTTAAGTTTCAGAGAATATCTTTACCTTCCCCAAAATACTTGAGCTTACTGTTAAAGACATTTGTGGAGAATATGCAAAATACATAACCTTTCTTTCCTGTGACTATATTACATAAGAACTGTGATCACAAAGATAAATTTTCTTCACAGCATAAGGTTTTTAAAGCAAAGAACAACCTTGGCACCTAATTACTAATGTATTTTTTTTTAAGTCCACAGATATAATTAATAGAATGAATGAATTTGATAATTTAAGCTTGCCAGCTACACCTGAAAGTTTGGGGAAGAAAATGCAGATGCTAAACCCAGAAACAGGCTTATTGATCACATCTTTTCACAAACTGGCATGCCATGTGATGGGTTCAAGGAAAATATCAGTGCTAAAGCTCAATTTTACCTCAATTTTAACTTGCAGAATGGGTTAGAGCTGAATATTAGTCAACCCTCAGTCACTGTATCAGTTCTTAATAAATCAAACCCCAAAGTGGATTTTGGTAGTATCCTAGGAAAACACCGTATTCATTTGGATTGCCAAATATAACTGTCCCACGTTGCTAAAATCAGCAGTACGCACTAATCTAAAAGTATTGGATTTGCTCTTTAAGAAAGACAAAATAGGAGGGTTAAAACACTGGCTAAATCTCCACTGGGGGGATGAAACATTTCAAAGAGATGATACAGATTTTAAAATCCATTTCTGCAAAATCATTCTGGTAACCCTGAACACTTTTTAAACTTTCCTGTTTCACCATCTCATAAGGCAAAAACACAGCTTCTTAAGATTCCAGGGCACAGAAGTAGTTTAACATCAATCACATTGTTCAGGCACACCAATATAAAACTTGCAAAAGAGTATTTTAGAACAAAGCTCTCTGTGTGGGTGTGCATTTGCAAAATAAAGGTAGCATTATCCTGACACATATTCATGTATACCCAGTGATCAAATAGAGTCTTGGAAATTTTGTTTTGACAGTTACTTGTAGAATAGCATTTTCACTGATTAATTCAGAGCTAGGTAGTGATATCATCAAAGCTAAATCAAAACTAAGTTGGAATGGTTGAGTAATAATGCAACTAGAGGAAAACGTAATCCATAATCGAATATGAGGTACCTTCACATATGTTACACATTGCATACAAAAGGTTACCACTTATAGCAGCAAGTCTCATGTCCATAAAAATGCCAATTCAAAAACAAATGTTTTCTCTTTAAAAAGTGAATTTTTATGAAAATGGGTGTTCTCCCAAGATGGTATCATTTATTAAACGTCAAAAGGAAGATGATATAATAGATTAAAACACTAGCTGAAAAATATGCAAGACTGTCCTATCAAAACACATGTTCGATTACATAACACGGATAAGGCAGATTAAATCACAAGGCCCTGCCCAGATAAATTTTTGTTCTTCTACCTGATTTCAATAACTTAGGCCACCGAAGTTTAAAGCGAACAAAATATTCGGTTCTTGTTTCAAGCATCTATTTTTTAATATATATGAGTCTCGAAAATACTAGATGGATAAAGTTAAGATTTTACACACACATACAGATAAAATATGACTTTTTATGAAGAACACAGTTCCTCAGACACTTTGTTAACTGCCCAGGTAAAGTCACCAGTTGCTTCTACTGGTCAGTTTATGAATCTGATTTCTCTTTAAAGGGGAAACTTTATCTCTGTATTAGACATTATACAGCTAAAGTCTGAATGACCTTATTGCCAATGAAATAATTATTTAAACATAATTAAACAGAATTATTAGATTATCTCTAAACACGCGTAACTTAATTTACAGGCCACCATGTATCACATTTTCAGTAAAAATCCATGGACCTTTCATGGATGTTTTGGCCAAAATTAAATTTCAAACATGTGCTTTAGAACAAGAAGTAGAATCACCTCAAAAGTTTTAGAGAAAAAGTCAGACATCTCTCAAACACATGCACATTTATGAAACTATAATGTGCATTTGCATTTTTCTCCAGAAAAAAAAAAATGATAGTTTTATGATTCTAGATAAAGTTGCACTGAAACACACTGGGAAACTGAGGGATTCAGTATTTCCATACTTCCGTAACAGAACTGCCTACAAAGTCCACAGGGAGAACAGTACTACGTAGGGTCTAATTAGTTAAGAAAAAGGCAACTTTAAAATTCTGAAGACACTTTTAGTCTCCATCTTTTTTATTATCTTAGGAAGCTGGAACACTGCCCCCAAGGAGTGCCAACCTTATCAGTGCTGTTTTAGGTGGAAATGGTCAATCAATCATACCTATTATTTCCCCAGAAGAGGTAAGGCGAGCCACACGCATACACATTTATATGCGTTGCACCGTGCCAACTATTTCCAACCGAAATAATCATATACACGTCGAGCCGAGCTATTTCCAGCCAGAAGCAGTGAATGTCTGGACAGAGTGTAAGGAAACCCAACAGGCGACGACTGCAGAGGGAGGGGCGGCCGCGCGGACCCCCAGCTCTCGCGCGCTCCGGGCGCCCGGCACCGCACCGGCTCCGGGGCAGGGCATCTGGGTGCGCGCGCGCGCGTCCGGGACGCACCCGCCGGGAACAAACAAGCCCCGCGGGCCCAGGCGGGAGAGAGCATCCTCGGGCGGGACTCGGAAAGCCTTCTCCTACCTGTCACTTTGCCCGGAGCTGCTGCCGGAGATGCGGCCGCGGCCGCCGCCTGGAGATCCAGTGGGTGCGCGCGCGAGTGTGCGCGCGTGTGAGTGTGAGCTCCTGTGTGCGGTGCGGCTCCCTAGCTGCTCCCCTGTCTCTTATACACATCTAGATGTGTATAAGAGACAGGAGAAGGGTTAGAGGTACAGTTTGTGACACACACAGTGTAAAATCGACTAGTGCAGGGTAATCCTGCAAGCATCTGGCTATTGCCAGTAGAACTCAGTAAGTGGTCAGCATCGCTTTGTCTGTAGGACCAGGATCATGCTGCCTGGAGGCAGGTTGGATGCCTGACCACGTGCCAAAGGGGGTGCCAAATGAGTGTTTACTCTCCTGTTTCCCCTTGGGCACACCTTAATCTCTACCCCAGACTCTGACTGATGAAACTTGGGCAGCTCTGGGCAAGCGGGTAGGAGACTGATGTTGCTGAAAGACCACAGGCCTGTAAATCCATTTTCCCCTAACAGTGCTGGGAAAGTATTTCTCCAGGCGGGGTCTCCCCGGTCGCCCCCGGTGCTCCCGGCGCCGCCAGGCAGGCCCGGTGCCGGGTCGGGAGGCGCCCCCCTGGGCGCCCCCCGAGCAGCACCTGTGAAGAGTAGGGGGCATCCGGAGGGAGACGGGCCGTGGACCCGGGCGGGGGTAGGGGGTTAAAAGAGTGGAGAGGGATCAGATCCAGAGACAGCTGACGACCCACAGTTGTTGGCGGGGGTGGGGGTGTTTATTTGTTTATTTTTTGTTTAAGAAACACCTCAGGCGCTTACAATGCTTCAGGCACGGTCCTAAACGCTTTTTATTCCTGGAATCCTTGAAACAATCTTCCAAAGCAAATATTCTTCTCTCTCCTTCCCACCCCGCCCCCTGCCCCGGAGCCTTAAACTGAGGCACCGAAAGATAAAGTGGTTCCAAAAAGTCTTTCCCCAAGTGCAACCCAGGGACGCAACCGCCCCCGCCCCCGCCCCAGACGTCGGTCCCCGAGGTGCGGGGGCGTAAGCTCGCCTGGGGCCCCAGGTGACTCCGAGTCACCCACACTAAAGGGGTTGCACGGCGCTCCTTCAGCATCACCCTTTGTGTGGACCCTCACAACTCGCGGCTCCAGGACTCCCTCCCGGGAGGACTCTCCTCCCTGAGGCCACTCCGCCTCCTTCTCCGGCCGGCGGCCACCAAAACCCGGAGACGTGGCACCTGCGCACTGGGGACCGGGCCGCACTCGCGGCCGCACTGGGCATGCTCAGCCCAGGAGCGGGTCCCGCTGGCCGGGAGCAGAGAGCGAGCCTGGCAGCCCCTGCGGGCTGGGGGGTGAGAGCAGGATGTGGGCGCGAACCATAGCCAGGCCCCGAGGACGAGAGGCGACTGCAGAGCCCAAAGGCTTGTTCCCCTGGCACAGCCTGACCTCTTGCAGGCAGAGCTGAGAGGAGGGTAATCACAAGTTTACCAACTGGGCATCTTTAGCGGAGGGGGCTGAGGGCCCGCGGACAACTCCTGCTAAAACCCTCAACTGCAGTTTGAGCTGGGCCCTAAGAAGAGCTGGAAGCCGCCGAGCCTGTCTGCATGTTGAGCAAGCCCAGAAAAATAGCCTAGACCGAGTTTCCCTGGGAGACAGGAGAAAGCTGTGGGACTTTTCCCTGTTGGAGGTCTTCGAGATGTGGTGATCCTGAGTGACGCCGGGGCGCTGATCGCTCTCATAGCTGTCATGTGCCCCCGAGTCACCTGGAGAACTTGTCAAAGTTCAGACTCAGGAGGTGTGGGGTGGGACCGCAGACTCTGTTTGTAACGGCTCCCACAAGGTGATGTTGTTGCTGGCCCTCAGATCAGACTTTGAGGTTGGGTCAGTATTTTAGTTATGTTCTCTATTTTATATTTAAGATTTAGAAAAGCTAAGCAGTTTGTCCCAGCCAGCTGCTCACACAGCCAATAAGTAGTGTAGTTAATTTCAAACCCAGTTCTGGAGGACTTCCTGTTTCAGCTCCTGTATTCTCCGTGTATCACCGGTTGACAGATGAGCAAGAAGATGTCATCTGTGTGTCCTGATTGTGTTAGAGTGGAACTTAATTTAGTACACAGTTCTCCCAAATATAGTGTATCAGCCCTTGCTGTGTAAAAACTACACAAAAACTTAGTGGCCTAAAGTAACAACCATTCCACAGGAATCAGCAGAGCAGTTGTCTGCTGTTTTCTCTGGTTCCACTCAGGCAGATGGAGACATGTGGAGTTTGAAGCGTTGTCTCGCTGGCTAAGATGACAGGGTGTTTTCTCCATATGGTGAGATCCTGGTTCCCAAGAGCAAGCTCCAGTTTAAAACAACATTTCATACCTACGTTTCCTAACATCCTATTCACTAAGAAAGTCACGTGGTCATGTCCAGAATCAAAGAATGGAAAAATGGTGCACTTCAGTTTTTGATAGGAGGAGAGAAAAATAGAAAGGTTTTATTTTATGGTTTTTAGTTTTTTCTTTCCCAACCTACTACATACACCATTTCCATAAAAGTAACCCCACTGCCCTAGGGTTCACTCAGGGTGTCATAGATTAAGACTATCTTTAATTTTACATATTAGTAAACCAACTCACAGCAACATTTGTTATTATTGCTAGGTCTTCAATCTAATATTGTTTACTAAGGAATCTCAGTTTAGAAGGTTTAAATAGTTAGATGTTATTTTGAAGTACAAAGTTCAGTTCGATTATTTGGAGCCTGGTGGGCTACAGCCCATGGGGTCGAAAAGAGTCTGACACAACTGCAGGACTAACACTTTCGCTTTCACTCTTCTTTAATAACATTTCAGATAGTCATTCACTCAAGGAACATTTTTGAAACCTTTTATATACAAGGCACTCTTTGCCCAGTACATTGAAATAAAAGAGACAAAATCATTGCCCCTATGAGGCTTAGATATTATCAGAGGAAACACACAATAAATAGTATATACCATCAAGTAGTACTGAGAACTATGACAGAAAAGCAAAAGAATTTTTGAGGTAGGACAGGTGACTGCTATTTTTGCCAGAGATCAGAGATGGCCTCTCTGAGGATGCGTCATTTTTGTGGAGGCTAGAACAAAGAGAGATGCATGTCTGGGGAACAGTGTTTCCAGCAGAGGGACGAGAAGGGCCCTGAGACCCAATGTACCTAGCATGCTTGAGAAACAGGAAAGAGGCCAGGCTGGCAGAATGAGGCACCAAGTGGGTGGCACTGGAGTCACAGAGGCAGCGGGGGGCCAGACCACGCAAAAGCACAGAGAGCACTTTGGACTTCAGTCTGAGTGTGATGGAAGGCCAGCGGAAGTTGTTGTGCAGAGTGTGGCAGTGATCTGGCTGGCAGTTTAGAGAACTTGCGTTAAGAATGCTCGTAGGGTTGAGAGGACAAAAAGGGAGCCCATTAAAAGGACATAGCCATGGTTATCCATGGGCAGATTTTATCATTTTCAGGTTTTCTTTTTTTCTTGGCCACACCACGTGGCCTACGGGATCTTGATTCCCAGACCAGGAAAGGAACCCACATCCCCTACAGTGAATGAGCCATGTCTAACAACTGGACCATCAGGGACGTGTCCATTTTCAGTTTTAAAACTCAGACTGTATCAAATCTTCAACCTCAAGCTCAATTTAAATCCCGTCTAGTCCCCGAGGAAGGCTCTAGCTCCGTCCTTTACTCTTTGAAGTGGAAGGCCAGTGGCACAGGATCTGGTCCTTAAACACTGTCTCACCTGCCCCCTGCCCTTGCTGAAAGGCCTAGTTCCTCCAGCATGTTGGGCAGGAAAGAGGAAGGAAAGGAACAAGTGTCTGTATCCTGCGGCCACCGTGGCCCCTCCTCGGCTCACTGTGACCAGTGACACTGGGGCAGTTGTCCCTAAGCTAGCTTTCGGTCATGGAGAACACAGTTAGGCTCTTGGAGGGTCCTTCTGGACCTCCTTCCAGGCCCCTTCCTCCAGCTCTGCTCCTTTTATCCCAGAGCCCCTGGTTCTCTCCATGGTGGTTCAGCCCAGTGCATCTTGTTGGGTCCACATGCTAGGAAGGCCACCCTATGGTGGGGCACCCACAAGAAAGCCAGGCATCCAGCAGCCTTCCACAGTGTCCACTGAAAACACAGAGAAACTAGAGAAAGTTGCCCATCTCAGCCAGGCTAAAAGCTGGTAGGAAGGAGGCAGATAAGATGGAGCTGTTTCTGTCACGAGGGGATCCCTAGACCCAGTACTTTTTCAAGTATATGGATCCCTGAACATCCCTTGCCTTTGTACTTAGGAGAATTAACATTTGCCACAAAGGCCAAAGAGAAACATTAGAGCAACCAGCATCTTATTTCTAGTTTTATGAAGTCTTACGTGTTATTGTTGCTTTGTGTGAGAGGAGGACCAAGAACAGGAGGGATTTTAATGGTCACACCTGTATTTGCCAAAGATCACGTTGCATTCTTTTTACAGAAAGGACAGTGCATCTCCTGTCCTGATTTAAAGTGATACATTAATCACAGCTTCCACCAGGCTCTTTACTTGCTGTCCTTGGTAAATGAAAAGATCACCACTGGCCCCATTTGTCCAGTTTGCCTTAATTAGGAATATAATCTTTGAAAAGTGAGCAGCACAGAACAACCTGACATAGGGTATCTCTGCCTCAAGGTATCTCCTCCCTAACTTTGAGTGTCTTGCTCCACTAAAACCTGTTAGGGGCACTGAGAACCAAAGAGATTGATGGTGAAGAAAATGGCCTAAGGAGTCAGTGTATGTGGAATACAATGGCAGTTGGGGTTGGAGGGAAACCACTAACCACTTCTGTTAAATCAATTGTTAATTGGAGTATAAAGGGAAGATAGAAAAATAGAGAAGAGCATTTAATTTCATGCCAAACAACTTGACTTAAGAGAATTTTCCAAGTGTGAGCTATGCTTAGAATTTGACAAGAATGTAGAGGTTCCAACCTACTACTGTATGGTGATAATGGTGGTTATGATGATGACTGTTTTTATGAAAGTAGAACATATGCAATAAAGCATGAAAAGAGCTTGAGGAATTTTCATTAATATGATTACTTACATGACCACCACTTGGATCAAAATGTTAGAATATTTTCAGCATTCCCAAAAGTTTCATACTCCCTCCTGGTCAAAATCATGCATGCACACACACACATCACCACCATCACCATCACTAACACAGATAATCACTATTCTAACAGCACTGAATTGTCTTATCTGTTTTTGAACTTCATATAAATGGAACCATGCAGAATATGCTTGGTACCTGGCTTCTTATTGTGTCTGTGAGATTCATTCACATTGCAGCTTATACCTATAGTTTATTGCTTTAAATTGTTGTTTATCACTGTATGAGACCCAGGTCTCTTGCATTGTAGGCAGATGCTTTACCATCTGAGCCACCAGGGAAGTCTTGTATGAGTATATCAAAATGTATTTATCCAATCTATTGTGATGGTAAATTTTTTCAGGGTTTTTTTTAAATTGCACTTGTGTATGTGTGTATATGTGCATTCTCGTGTCCAGCTCTGTGACTCCATGGCCTATAGCATGCCAGGCTCTGTCTATGGAATTTTCTAGGCAAGAATACTAGAGCAGGTTGCCATTTCCTTCTCTAGGGGATCTTCCCCACCCAGGGATCAAACCTGCATCTCTTGCATCTCCTATATTGGCAGGCAGGTTCTTTACCAGCTGAGCCACCAGGGAAGCTTCTGAAGCACACTTAAAGGTCCTTGAAAGCCAATGCTACACTCTCATCCTACTTCTTTGTGTACACGTTATTACTGGTGCAATAGTATAGTGAGTACTAGATACTTAATGGATTGTTTTGTGAAAATAAAGATTATTCTGTGTCATGATAAAGTGAATTCATCACTGTTTTACTCAAAAGCACAAATAAAATTATGACATGTTTCTGGATGAAAAATAAAGGATTTTTCCCAGTAAGTCAAAGGACAATGAAATTATTTTTTCTGATGCTAATACATTTGTAATGATTTCCTTGAAGTGTAAGAAATAGATGCTGTTACATTTAAATGAGAAAGCCTCAGACATGGATGTCAGCATTTAACCTATAAAATATGATTTATAAATGAGCCCACTGTTTTTACTTTCCTGACGTTTATGGCAAGATTACATGAAATAAGAGCGTATGGAAAATATACATATGACTTAATGAGGCTGCTAAACTGCTGGCCTAATTGCATAGTTTTGTTTCTCTCCATTTTTCCAATGTGAACAAATCAGTTTTTTTAAAAAAATACAATGATTCATTCCTACCATCTCTGTTATGCAGTAATAAGATTAAAAAAGGCATTAACTTACAATATAAATATCAATTGCACATTCAACAAGACTCAATGTTCTTTTCTTTCCTTCACTGACTCCATGTGGTTGGAATCACAACAAAAGCACAAAAGCACAATTCAGCTAAATTGATTGTTCCTCTATGTCTCAGGAAAACCAACATTTTCTCCTACACAGAAAAATTAATTTCTTTGATCTTCCCCTTTCAGTCATTTTTGCCATTGTGGTTCATGGTAGCCAAGATAAAAATAATGGATTTTTACAAGTTTCCATCCAGAAGTGATTTAGAGGATCAAGTGATCCAATCACTTCAACTAATAGATAAATATTTTAAACCTCAGAGATGTTGTTGTGACTTGTTCAAGTCTATGGCATACTGGGATCCCAGCTTCTACCTCCTGCCTTCAACATGTCATTTCCCTAGCTGAGTCATTGGGTTGGGTCTCACGTTTAGGGCCAGGACAAGGTAAACTGTCCATGATGGGAGGGTGCTGCAAAGGGAAGGGTGAATAACTGAGGCCATCATTGCCATCTACCGCCCCACATTACGCACCTTCACATTCTCTGATGGTAGGGACCGTTACTTATCTAATTTCTCATCCTCAGGGCTCAACATGGTGCTAGGAACACAGTGAGGTGGTAATACATGTTTGCTGAGCTGAAAATGAATGGCCCTGCAATCCACTGAGGGCTGGAACCAGAACCAGTGAGTCATTTTTTACTTATTTGAAGCCTCACATTACACCTCAAGTGGTCATTTTTGACTCTGTTGTATAAATATCGCTTTAATCATTCTTTCCATTCAAGGCTCAGCTTCTCCAACCTCTCCAGGAGGAATTAAGCTTCTTTTGTTTCCCCAAAGAACCTTGTACGTTTCTATTCTTATAGCACTTGCCTCATTGTTTAGAGTTATCTTTGTGTCTGTTTCACCTTAAAGGAGTGTGAAACTCTGGAGGGCAAAAATCAGGGTTCCAGCTCTTTGTTTTCTTGCAAAAGAGGTAATAGTGTATATTTTTGAAATAGGTAACACAATGCGCAAGATACAAAATTCAAAATGTACAAAAAGGATATAAGTGAAAAATAAGGACTACTTCCTACTTCCAAATACCAGGAGGAAATCATATTCCTGTGCCTGTGAGTCTTTATCATACCAACATATATACATGAATTATTCCTACTTCTTACACATCTTTTTAAATTTAATCTATTTTGGAAATTATATCCACACTTGTCGACTTCCTTAGGGGCTCAGTGGTAAAGAACCTGCCTGCCAATGCAGGAGATACAAGTTTGATCCTTGGGTCAGAAGATTCCCTGGAGAAGGAAATGGCTACCCACTCCAGAATTCTTTCCTGGGATATCCCATGGACAGAGGAGCCTGGCGGGCTACAGTCCACGGGGTCATCTATTTCATTCTTGCCCCACCCATTTCCCTTTGGACAACCACCGATTTCTTCTCTTTATCTATTGGTCTCGCCCTATTTTGTTAAGTTTCTTCTTTTGTGTTACTGTTTAGCATCTACATGAAAATGAAATCATATGGTATTTATCTTTCTCTGTCTGACTTATTTCACTTACCATAATACCCTTGAGGTCCATCTGTGTTGTCAGAAATAGCAAGATCTCTTTCTTTTTTATGGTTAATATTCTGTTAACCACATCTTCCTGATCCATTCATTTATCAATAGATACACAGATTACTTCCATATCTTGGCTATTGTAAATAGTACTGCAATGAACATAGGGGTATATATATATCTTTTAAAGTTCATCTTTTTGTTTTCTTTAAAAAAAAAAATAACAGAACTGAAATTGTTGGATCATATGGTAGTTATGAATTTTAAAATAGGAAAAAACAGCTATACTTTAAATCATCTCATTTTTCTTTTCATTCCCAATGTTTAGTAGGGATAAGTTCTTAATAAATATTTGCTAATAGATAAAGGAAGAAGAGAGGAATATTATTTTTTTACTACTGTTGTATCAATATCAAATTACTTATAATTTTGGTGGCTTAAAACCACAAAAATTTATTATCTCACAACTCTGTAGGTTGCAAGTCTGAAGTGGGTTAAAGTCAAGGAGCCGCCCCCTTCTGAAGGCTCCAGGAGAGATCCCCTGCCTATTCCAGAGGCACAGCCCACAGCACGTGGTGACAGCCCCCTTCCTCCGTCTTCAAACCCAGCCAGAGTCACGTGCTTTTCCCACGGCATCACTCTGACCTTCTTTTCTTCCTCCCTTTTCCACTCTTGAGGACATTTGTGATTACACTGGGCCCACTTAGATAATCTCCCAAATCTCAAAAATTTTAACTGCATCTGCAGAAAGTCCTCTCTGTCATGTAAAGGACATATACTCTTAAGTCCTAGGGGCTGCCCAGGTGATGCAAGAGTAAAGAATCTGCCTGCCAATGAAGAAAGTGCAGCTCCATCCCTGGGTTGGGAGGATCCCCTGGAGTGAAAAATGGCAACCCACTCCAGTATTCTTGCCTGAAAAATTCTGTGGACAGAGGGATCTGGTGGGCTACAGTCTATGAGGTTGCATAGAGTCAGACATGCACATGAATCCATGCAGAGTTTAAGACATGGACGTTTTTTGCTGCTGCTACTGCTGCTGCTAAGTCGCTTCAGTCGTGTCTGACTCTATGCGACCCCACAGACGGCAGCCCATGAGGCTCCCCCATCCCTGGGATTCTCCAGGCAAGAACACTGGAGTGGGTTGCCATTTCCTTCTCCAATGCATGAAAGTAAAAAGTAAAAGTGAAGTCGCTCAGTCGTGTCTGACTCAGTGACCCCATGGACTGCAGCCTACCAGGCTCCTCCGTCCATGGCAAGAGTACTGGAATGGGGTGCCATCGCCATCTCCGAACGTTTTTTGGGAGGGGGCTTAATCTATTTACCACAGAGGGAGAAAAGAGAATAAAGGAGAAAGTAAGCTATCTTTATGCAAATTTAATTTATACTGCAATAGAGAGGTTCTCTTTGGTATTAATTAGAGCTTTAAACTCTTACAGTGATTAAGCACTTGGAGTATCTGTGAGATAAATGAAAATCTTGTAACTTCAGATCAAAGTTGAAAATTATATTGTGGCTGGTATAAATGGGTAGATGTCTTGATTAATCTTGTATCTAGGAGGAATAAAATGTACAATTAAAATATATTGCTTAAAAAGTCTGTTAAAGCATTTCCTAGATGTCCTGGTTGCCAGTGTAGTAAATAGTATAAAAAGTCAAATATAAATATAAAATTAAGTTTAAATATAAAATAGTATAGTTTAAATAAAAGGATAAAATATAAATTAAAATATATACCATAAAGTAGAAAGGCAGATAGATATAAATAATTGATAAACAATAAAGTTTGAGAATAAATGAGGAAATATTTCATATTTGTGATGATGAAAACAGGCTTTTCTAAACTTAGCTTTTGAAATCTGAGTTTTCATGGGAAATAAGATGAAACATGTGGAAAACTTTTGATTCAGAGAGACTGTACAAAAATATTCAGTTCAGTTCAGTTGCTCAGTTGTGTCCGACTCTTTGAGACCCCATGGACTGCAACATGCAAGGCTTCCCTGTCCATCACCAACTCCCGGAGCTTATTTAGACTCCTGTCCATCGCTTCAGTGATGCCATCCAACCATCTCCTCCTCTGGCGTCCCCTTCTTCTCCTGCCTTCAATCTTTCCTAGCATCTGGGTCTTTTCCAATGAGTCAGTTCTTTACATCAAGTGACCAAAGTATTGGAGTTTCAGCTTCAGCATCAGTCCTTCAATCAATATTCCAGTGAATATTTAGGATTGACTGGCTGGATCTCCTTGCAGTCCAAAGGACTATCAAGAGTCTTAACACAAATGCCATTCAGAAATTATGTGATGGAAAGCATCTAGACTGTAGTTATAAAACATATAAAATGCATTGCATGTATGTTCATGACTACAACTTGGATTAACTCTCTGACACTTTAATGAAATAAATAAATTCATTATTTTTTTAAAAAAGAATGAAAAATAGTTCAGATCCACCTTGTGGATTACTGAATATCCCAAAGCTAATCATTTCTTTGAAACTGCTTATAGCATGTGGAAAAAGTTTTTAGCTTTGTCTTTATTTAAATCCTTTTTCAAATCTCAGTAGCTTCTTTGCTCCTTCATAAGGTGGCACTGTTCCTCCCAGCCCCAGAAGACAGATCTAGAAGCATGAACGTGGCATTCAGGATGGATAACATCTATTGCCCACTGCTCCTCACTGTTTTTAATACCACGCTGATGCTTTTCCAGGGAGCATGGCTCTGGTTTCATCCATTTACGGGAATGAATGGCTTTGGGCTCACTTCTCTTTTTCTTACTTTAGTGTCATTCTGTGAGAGCACAGCCACACTTTTTCAGTGCACCAGACCCATCTGATTATGAGCATTAGAACTAGGTTGATTCAGCCTTTGGGTTAATATTAGAAAAATAAATAGAAACAGAAGTGAGTTAAGTAAAATTAAATGTTGGTACAGATGAGGGATTCACCAGTGCAATGGAGTTTTCCACGTGCAGTTTTGGTGAATTTAGGTAGTGCCCATCAACGTGACTTCTCTTACTCCAGTTTCACCACAATTTTGATGATATTCAGAAAAGTACTGGTTCTTTATTAGATGCTCAGACTGATGTTGAGATCTATGGGGGCTGTACAGAGCATGCCTCAGCAAGATTTTATCCTCAAGGGAATCTTTATTTACATATAACATTGCTTGACTTATTTTTTTCTTCTTGTCATCTATTGCAGAACATGGCATAGTCTCTTTTTTTCCACTTATACATGCTTTCCCCCCAGCATGACTCACTGTGAACTTTACAGAGACCTCAGGCAGAGCAGTCTCCTGGAATCCTTGGCATATATATACATAAAGATATTTACGCAAGCATGCAATTATATGTGGGCTTCCCAGATGGCATTGGAGGTAAAGAACCTGCCTGCCAGTGCAGAAGATGTTAAGAGACATGGGTTTGATCTCTGGGTCGTGAGGATCCCCTGGAGGAGGACTTCACAAGCCACTCCAGTATTCTTGCCTGGAAAATCCCATGGACAGAGGAACCTGGCAGGCTACAGTCTGTAGGGTTGCACAGAGCTGGATAGAACTGAAGCAATTTAGCACACACACACACACACACACACACAATTTTATATGTTAAGTATATACACACATGTATACATAGAAAGGATATATGATAAGGAACTGACTTTACACTTACAGAGCCTGAAGTGTCCCAAGGTCTACAGGCAGTCAGCTGGAGGCTGAGGAGAACCAATGTGTATGTAGCTCCACTCTGAGTCCAAAGACCCAATAACTTGGAGGGTTCATTGTTTGAGTTCTAGTCCAGAAGTCAGCAGGTCTGAGACCCAAGCTTTTGCTCCAGGCTGAGTGAAGGCTGGAAAGGCCAGTGTCCCAGCTCACAGTCAGGCAGGAGGAATCCTTCTTACCCATCCTTTTTGCTCTATTCACGTCTTCAACTGATTGGATGAGGCCTGCCCACAATAGAGAGGGCCATCTGCTTTATTCAATCTACTGATTCCAATGTTAATCTGATTCGGAAACACCCTTCCAGACCTACTGTAAATAGTGTTTGGCTAAATATGAGGGTCAGACAGCCCATGACCCTGTTGAGACATGAAAGTAACCATCACATTACCTGGCACCTGAGTTAGTGAATTCTGACTCAGGAACTCATAAGGACTACTTCTAGTTCTCATTAATCTCTTTCTTCCTTTGAACTTCTATAATGTTTTAGTGCTAATATTATAAGGAAATAGCTCTCTATATAGCACTATAATGCATTTTATTGATTGTTTATGTCCATTTTGTTTTCCTAGATAAATTGGGAATGGAAAAAAAATGAAAGAAATCATCAGCATCTTTGGTCATGGAGTAAGTAGGGCAAACTGGAGTTTTTCTCTTCCACAAGAGAAAGGAAAGGAGTTCTTGTCCCACATCAAGTCCAGGAAAGGTTTGCTCTGAGCAAACCATTCCTAAAGGTTTGAGTTTGCTTATAGAAGGGAAGATTGGTATCTCATTGAGCATAGAGCTGGGCAAGAGCTGGACTACAAAGCCTATAGTTGGCTTTGTGTTAAGTGGGACTTGAGGAATAAGTTCTTGGGAAAGCTTGAGATGTTGTCCACAGTTTGGGATTCTGAATGAACATTAAGTTCAATGCCTGCTTCTTGGGTGGACCAGTCTGAATTCTTTTGAGACCACATTTTATTAAAGTGAACCATTAATATCAATTATCTTCTGGGCACACAAAAGCCCTACACTTCCCATCTCTCTGAAGGGTGTGCAGAGCTGTGATTTAATTCTGGCCAGTGCACTACAGGCAACAGGGACAAGTGTGGTTTCTGATCTGAGAAAGTGAAAATCCTTGGAGATTCCCAGTGTTTTCTTTCTCTTCTGTGACCCTTTGAAAGATCTGTATTAGATTAAATAGCCATAAGATGGAAGCAGGCTAGATCTCTGAGTCACCCCTTAAAAGGCAGATGCTCTGGAGTTCTGCTGGTCTCACAGCAGATTTTCCGTTAGTAAGAAATAAACCTTTGTTGAGGTCACTGACAGTCCTGATTCATTTAACCAGAGTAGGATAAGTGGTAATAGGATAACTCAACCTATTCTGACTAATGTAGAATCTGAAACTGGCAGTAGGGTGCCACTGGAATAAAAACTTTAAATATTTGGTAGAGGCTTATAAGTCAGAGGGTGGGCGGTAAGATAATATGTATCTGAGTCTGCAGAGACAGTGATGCATGTGTACAGGAGCAAAATATTTGTTACAAAGCTTGTCAGATATAACTTTGGAGATATGTTAGATTTGTATTACTGCTACAGCAAACTTCTACAAATTTAGACTTAAAGTAACACAATATTATTTTAAAGATCTGTTGGGTGAGAGGTCCTACACAAACCTCACCAGACTATCTTCAAGGGGACAGCAAGCTGCATTCTTTTTCTAGAACCTATTTCCTTGCTCAGTTGGGTTGCTGGCAGAATCCAGTTCCCTGCCA
Source organism: Cephalophus harveyi (assembly GCA_006410635.1). Taxonomy (NCBI): domain Eukaryota; kingdom Metazoa; phylum Chordata; class Mammalia; order Artiodactyla; family Bovidae; genus Cephalophus; species Cephalophus harveyi. The sequence goes on along the minus strand of SJYT01084157.1, from coordinate 223,500 downwards.
AATTCCTTGTCGGAGAAGGAAATGGCAACCCACTCCAGTATTCTTGCCTGGAGAATCCCAGGGACTGGGGAGCCTGGTGGGCTGCCGTCCATGGGGTCGCACAGAGTCGGACACGACTGAAGCGACTTAGCAGCAGCAGCAGCAGCAGGAGCAGCAGAATTCCTTGTAGGACTGAGGTTCACGTTTCCACGCTCACTGTGAACTAAGGGTTACTCCCAGTATTAGCAATCTCCACCTTCCTTGAATTTTGGCCACCTTCCTCCATCACCAAAAATACCAAGGACCTGGATAATTCTCATGTTGAATCTCTTTGACTTCTTCTCGTCTCTTCTTTATGGTCCACGGTAGTACAAGACTGCTGGAAAAACCATAACTTTGACTATACAGACCTCTCAGCAAAGTGAAGTCTCTGCTTTTTAATACTCTGTCTAGGTTTGTCAGCTTTTCTTCCAAGAAGCAAGCGTCTTTTAATGTCATGGTTGCAGTCACCATCCACAGTGATTTTTGAGCCCAAGAAAATACAATCTGTCGCTGTTTCCATTTTCCCCATTTATTTGTCATGAAGCTATGGGACTGGTTGCCATGATCTTAGTTTTTTGAATGTTGAGTTTTAAGCCAACTTTTTCACTCTCTTCTTTCACTTTCATCAAGGGCTCTTTAGTTCCTCTTCACTTTCTGCCACTAGAGTAGTATCACCTTACATATCTGAGGTCACTGATATTTCTCCCAGCAATTCCAGCCTGTGATTCATCCAGCCTGGCATTTTGTATTAATGTACTATGCAGAGAAGTGAAATAAGCAGGGTGACAATATACAGCCTTGACATACTCCTTTCCCAATTTTGAACCAGTCCATTGTTCCATGTCCAGTCCTAACGGTTGCTTCTTGTCGTGAATACAGGTTTCTCAGGAGACAGTTATGTGGTCTGATATTACCATCTTTTTAAGAGTTTTCCACAGTTTATTGTGATCCACACAGTCAAAGGCTTTAGCATAGTCAATTAAGTAGAAGTAGATGTTTTTCTGGAATTCCCCTGCTTCCTCTATGACCCAATGAATATTGGCAATTTGATTTCTGGTTCCTCTGCCTTTTCTAAATCCAGGTTGTACACCTGGAATTTCTCATTTCATGTACTGTCAAAGCCTAGCTTGAAGGATTTTGAGCATTAAATTGCTAGCATGTGAAATGAGCACAGTTGTGTGGTATTTTGAACATTCTTTGGCATTACCTTTCTATCGGATTGGAATGAAAACTGACCTTTTCTAGTTCTGGGGCCACTGCTGAGTTTTCCAAATTTGCTTGCATAATGAGTGCAACACAAATCTTTTAGGATTTGAAATAGCTCAACTGGAATTCCATCACCTCCATTAGCTTTGTTCCTAGTAATGCTTCCTAAGGCCCACTTGACTTCATACTCCAGAATGTCTAGCTCTAGGTGAGTGACTACACCATTGTGGCTATCCTGGTCATTAACATCTTTTTGTATAGTTCTTCTATGTATTCTTGCCACCTCTTCTTAATATTTTCTACTTCTGTTAGGTTCATATCATTTCTGCCTTTTATTGTTCCCATCTTTACATGAAATGTTCATTTGGTATCTCTAATTTTCATGATGAGATCTCTAGTCTTTCCCATTCTATTGTTTTCCTATATTTCTTTGCATTGTTCACTTAAGAAGGCTTTCTTTTCTCTCCTTTCTGTTCTTCGGAACTCTGTATTAAGTGGGTATATCTTTCTTTTTCTCTTTTGTCTTTCACTTCTCTTCTTTTTTCAGCTATTTGTAAGGCCTCCTCAGACAACCACTTTGCCTTCTTGCATTTCTTTTTCTTTGGGATGGCTTTTGTCACCACATCTTACACAATGTTATGAACCTCTGTCCATAGTTCTTCTGGCATTCTGTGTACCACATCTCATCCCTTGAATCAATCCATCACCTCCACTGTAAGGGATTTGATTTAGGTCATACCTGAATTATCTAGTGGTTCCCCCCACTTTCTTCAATTTAAGTCTGAATTTTACAGTAAGGAGCTGGTGATCTGAGCCATAGTCAGCTCCAGGTCTTGTTTTTGCTAACTGTACAGAGCTTTCCACCTTCATCTCTAAAGAATACAATCAATCCTATTTTGGTATTGACCATCTGGTGATGTCTATGTATAGTGTGGTCTCTTGAAAGGGCTTAATACCCAAAATATATAAAGAACTGATACAATCAATGATAAAACCAAATAACCTGATTTAAATGGGTAGAGTTCAAAGTCAATGCTCTTCAGCAACCTAGAGGGGTGGGATTGGGAGGGAGGTGAAGGAGGACACATACGTATATCTAATGGCAATTCATGTTGACTTTTGGCAAAAACATCACAATGTTGTAAAGTAAGAATCCTCTGATTTAAAAAAATGAAATATGAAAAAAGAATAGAAAGAAAAAGAGCAACAACAAAAACAACAATAAGTGAGTAAAGTTGCTGATAGACATGTTTCCAAAGAGGCATGGCACTGAGTCAGTGTAGTGAAATAGACTTAGGAATAACAACCAAGAAAATGTCAATTGTGGTCATCAACACAATCGTGGAACTGATTGCAGGCAAATGGATCATAAGCCTGCTAGGTTTTGGGGAGAAATATATTGCCAAGAAACCACAAATCTTTGACTATGTCATATATAAAGCAACGTTGAGCCCTGAAGGAGAGTTTTTCACCAAATGCCAGTGATGGGACAGGAAGAAGCACCAGAAGCCAGAGCCCATGGCCACAGGCCCCAGGACCGAGGAACATTCTCCACCCAGGTCAGGACTGGCCCTTGCCTCAGGCGCCAGATTCAGAAGACTGCCCCCAAACTCAGTGATGACTCATTTTTTAAAACATTTACAAACCTTTACAATTAATAAGACAGATATTTTATTATTAAAGTTGAATATTTAAAATCTTATTTTAAATATTTCAAAATATTCTTAAAGATAAAATTTCACGCAAAGGAACCCATGATGAATAGGAACACTTTAAATTAAGACAAAATCCACAGACAGAGATAGGGGTGGATGAATGAAGTGCTCACTCTTAGAGTTGTGTAAGCCACTCTTCACTGCTGGAAGCCATACACTGAGATGATAAAGCCTCAGTGTGGGAGCAGGTAGATTCTTAGACACCACTCGACCATCTGCTTCCCTTAAGAGTCACCAGCTCCTTAGTTGAGTTTGCATGAGTGCCGGGAGCCAGCACGAGGAGTCCCGCCCATGGCAAAGGTCATGAGGTTAAGGGGCCCGACAGGCAAAGGCGAGTCGGGCCTTCAGGGAGCCTTGCTGGATCTGCTTGTGCATCTGCCCCAAAACCAGAGTCTGCCTGCTTTACTGTGTTATTATGCTTTCCACCTACTCTTCTGACATTAACAGGGGGCTGTCCCCCCACCACATTTTTCTGGAAAAAGTTAATTTAGAACTTTTAGATAATAAGTCTCCTGGGCATAATAAGAGTGTTTCAATCCAAAAATCCCTCTGATGGCTTTCTAGCCTGCCTGCCAGACTCTTACAGCTGCGCATGTGATTGTTTGTGGCCTCCGACCGCAAGAGGCACAGGAAGCTTAAAACATGCTATGAATGTAGGGGCTTCTGAGGAGTCAAAATCATTAGAATAAGACTGATTAAGAGTTTCATTTGTTGAGCCAATACTTGCTGCCATATTTTCATATCTTTTATTTGTTGATATAGCTGGTATATAGAAAAAACAGGTAGTAGCCCTGGTATTAGCAACATTAGATCTTTGAGTTAAGTACTTTCTTTGTTATAACCCACTGCACCTTTGTTCTACAGGAATGTAACTTTATTTAGTATTTTGAGGGTGATGCAGATTAAAGAAAAAACACTTCTGGGGAAAAAGAGTTTTCTGGTTGATAGACATTTATCTAGGAAGAGAGCCATAAAAATGTTAACAGGTCCCCTGGCCAGAAGATGATGTAAAACCACCTGAGACCTTTTGTATATGGGAAGGTATGCAAAAAGAAAGCCTGGCCTCAATAAGGGACAAGACTGCTGCCCCTGCATAACTCTGCATATTCCATTATTTCTTTATGTACAACTTGGGGTATATAACCTGCTTTTGAAAATAAAGTTGTGGGTCTGGCACCGATGCTGGGCTCCCCCACGTCGTTGTTTTCTCCCTTTTCTGGCTGAATTCCCATCTGGAGCGTGGAGGCTCACCGTGTCTACTTATTTGCCCTGGCTTCTAAGACCCACGCGAGAGGGAGCCCAAGGCGGGGCACCCTCCGCTATTCAAGCGGGCGCCAGTGGCCTAATGTAGATGGTGCAAACTCCTTGTCTCGGCATTTTATTGGTTTTCCATGTAAACCAAGTTATTCAGCCTCTTTTCTCCACTAATTTTCCTACTACACTATTCTTCCTAATCTCTCTTTAAATTTCTAAATAAATAAGTCTCTTATTGCCGACTCCGTCCCCGCTTTGAATTCCCTGGATCCACCGGGGCTGGACTCCGGCACATGAGTAAAAGTTACATTTTTGGTGTGCTAGACTACTGGGATTTTTAATTTGTCACCTTAACCTAAGAAAGCCTAACCTTTCTAGTCATACAGTAGCCAATAAGTTTCAGAATATTTCCAGGATGCCATTAGGAGTGGGGGGAGCAAATCAGCACAGAACATTTAAAGTTACTCTAGGAAAAAATGGAAATTTTTTCATGTTTGTATGCCTCCTATTTGAGACTATTCAGTTTCATGTGTATATTTTTAAGAAACTGGGAGGAAAACTATAAAAATGAGCATTTGCACTTGTTATATAATATTTAAAAAATATAATGGTGCTGAAGAAATAAGATGTGTTCCAGAAGGAGATTCCCTTATTTTATGAACTGGGACTCATATGCCAAAAGTTTCTTTGTGAATAAGTCAGACAAGGTATTGCCACATATCAGCCTTCTAATTAGTTATACAGGCTTCCCAGGTGGTGCTAGTGTAAAAGACCTGCCTGCCAATGCAGAAGATGTTAGACCTTGGGTTAGACCCTCAGTTTGGATGATCCCCTCTAGGAGGGCATAGCAACCCATTCTAGTATTCTTGTGTGGAGAATCCCATGGACAGAGGGTATACAATGAACTATCTCTTTTACAAAATCTTATTTGAACTAGGTGATGTCCCAACATGTTTTCTATGTTTAAATGATTGAGAAGGAACAGGAGAAAGGCTGATTTTCCCAGTTTCTCATTTATTTTCATTTTAGATAATTATCTCTTGAGATTCACTAATTAGCTATTAAACTTAATATTCAATTAACCCCTATCATCATCACTAAATTTCAATTCATAGGTGTAATTCACTTCACTTAGTGATATATTCTTAAAGCTCTGTAAAATATGTATTTTTTAACTGTAAAATCATATTTATTTTTGTTTTAGAGCTATTTTCTTGCTTATCTTCAAATGGGAGCATCTTTTAAACTAGTAAATTTCTCTAGCCCCTGGGTAATGTGCTCAGGAGTTAAGGATCTAAATAGACATTGAAATGTACCAAGATGGTTGCTCTTCAATCATTTTATAATGGGATCATTGATCACTGCTTATTGATGATAATAATGATGATGCTGATTTTTGGATTTCATTTCTGTATACCCACAAACTTCTTAAGAATCTCTTGGTACTGAGAAACTCAGGAACAGAATAAATTGGCTATATTTAAATATTTGGGCAGCTACCCATGCAACTATTCAAAGCAGTTCTGTTTTTTAAAGTTGCACCTCTGAATTAAAAAGGGAAAAAGACTCTGTTAAGTCCTGGATTTTCTTGAATACACTTTTCCAACACATTATAGCCTCAGAAGACCTACATCTGAGAAGGCCTCCGGAAAAAATATGTTATGGTCTTAAAAAAAAAAAAAAAGGAATAGGAACAGACAATTTATAGAAGAAATAGACAAGTGGAAATGTTTGGCCTCACTTGTGGTAATTGAATAAACGTAAACATTTTAAAGAAAGTAGTAGTAGTATCTTTCACTCAATCACTTCTCAGCCTTTTGACTAAGATCAAGTGTAATACCTTTCACTTAGTTACTTGGTAAAGACTTTCTTAAATGACCATACTTAATGCAGACAAAACAGATACTCTCTAGCCTGGTTGGTAGGATTATAAATTATCCCCAAAATAATTTGCAATGCTTATATATAGTATTGGGCCTCCCAGGTGGCACTAGTGGTAAAGAATCCACCTGCTAATTCAGGAGACACAAGAGATGTGGGTTCAATCCTGTGGCTGGGAAGATCCCCCAGAGAAAGAAATGGCAACCTACTCCAGTGTTCTTGCCTGGAAAATTGCATGGAAAGAGGAGCCTGGTGGGTTACAGTCTATAGGGTTGCAAAGAGTTGGACACAACTGAGCGACTGAGCACACCAAGCACACACACTATATGTTCAAATATGGTATTCAGGTCACTTCAGTTCAGTCACTCAGTCGTGTCCGACTCTGCGGCCCCATGAACTGCAGCACGCCAGGCCTCCCTGTCCATCACCAACTTCTGGAGTTCACTCAGACTCATGTCCATTGAGTTGGTGATGCCATCCAGCCATCTCATCCTCTGTCATCCCCTTCTCCTCCTGCCCCCAATCCCTCCCAGCTTCAGAGTCTTTTCCAATGAGTCAACTCTTCGCTTGAGGTGGCCAAAGTACTGGAGTTTCAGCTTTAGCATCATTCCTTCCAAAGAACACCCAGGGCTGATCTCCTTTAGGATGGACTGGCTGGATCTCCTTGTACAGTGCAGTGGTGGTTCAAGAGGTTTTGCAAAGGAGTTAAAGCCTTGAAGATGAGGAGCATAGTGGCCAGCCATCAGAAGTCGACAACGAGCAATCAAGAGTCATTATTGAAGCTTTTCCTCTTACATCTACATAAGAAGCTGCCAAAGAACTCAACATCAACAATTCTACAGTCATTCAACTGTAGGTTGAAATCAGAAAGCTGAAAAACCTCAATAAGTGGGTGCCTCATGAGCTGAGTGAAAATTTTGAAAAATGTCATTTTGAAGTGTTGTTTTCTTTTCTTTTACACAACAACAACAAACCATTTCTTGATCGCGCTGTGACGTGCGATGAGAACTGGATTTTGTATGAAAACTGGCACTGACTAGCTCAGTGGCTAGACCAAGAAGAAGCTCTAAAGCACTTCCCAAAGCCAAGCGTGCACCCGAGAAAGGTCATGGTCACTGTTTGGTGGTCTGCTGCTGGTCTGATTCATTATAGCTTTCTGAATCCCAGCAAAACCTGTACATCTGAGAAGTATGCTCAGCAAATCAATGAGATGCACAGAAAACAGTCTGTAGCCAGCCCTGGTCAACGGAAAGAGCCCAATTCTTTTCCATGACAATGCCTGACTGCACATCACATGACCAACATTTCAAACGTTGAACGAATTGGGCTACAGAGTTTTGCCTCATCTGCCATGTTCATCTGCTCTCACCAACCACCACTTCTTCAATTAACTTGATAACTTTCTGCAGGGAAAGCACTCCCACAACCAGCAGGTAGCAGAGAATGCTTTCCAAGAGTTCATCGAATCATGAAGCATGGATTTTTATGCCACAGGAATAAACAAACTTATTTCTCATTGGCAAAAATGTGATTGTAATGATTCCTGTTTTGATTAACGAAGATGTGTTTTAGCCTAGTTATAATGATTTAAAACTCATGGTCTGAAACCACAGTTATATTTGCACCAAACTAATAGTTTCTTCAAAATATAAATAGTTGTGAGTAAATAATAAACTATTACATACTTACATAATAAACTATTCATTTTGATGAACAGTAAGTTCTGAAAAGTAAAAAACTGAGATCAATATAAAGGCTAATAATAGCCTGGTTCTATGCAATTAAAGCAGCATGGATTCCTTGAAAAACTCTAGCTTTTGGTGTCTCTAATCTGGGCAAGTAAAACCTTGAGCAAAACACTTTGTCTCTCCAAATATTACTGTCTCATCTGAAAAATGGAAACAGTAATACCTAAGTATCATAGATATTACATAGCAAAGGGCTTCATCTTAAAAAACTCTCTCCACTTTTGATTTTCTCTAAGCAGGCAAGTTTTTATGTTCTAGAATTATACCATCTAATACAGTAGTTACTAGTCATATATAACTATTTAGATTAAATTTATTAAAAGTAAATAAAATTTGGAATTAATTCCTTAGTCATACTGGCCAGTTTCAAATGCTCAGCAGCCTCATGTTGTTGGTGGCTACTGAATCAGACAACATTAATATATTGATAGAACATCTCATTAACTCAGAATGTTCTTTAAGATCATGCTATTATTCTAGAGACTTATTTTGTTTAAAATAGAAAAACTCACTGAAAATACTAAGAAAAAGTTATTAGTACATGACAAGGATGTTCCTAATGTAAATAAAAGCAGGAACTCAACACACATTGTAATGCATGTGTATTTATAAACTGTACTTAGTTTTCTAGAATTATTCCTGAAATGTATCTGGAAAAAAAAGTAGGTTTGATTATAGAGCAAAAAAAAAATGACACTATTATAAGCACTAAGATGTGCTTATGAAAGGTGTTTATGAATCTTTCATTGCTTGCTAGTAGAGTTGCTTCATTTGTCTTAAGTTATATTTGATACAGTCATCTCTTGGTTTTTCCATTTTTCAGTCCATTCCTTAAGAAGTTATTATTCAATTGCTTATGATTAACTTAGCTTAAAATATGTTACTAAGGTCTTATTGCACATAATGCTCTGCTTGAATTATCCTATGAATTTGGTCCCCCAATTAACATAGAATTTTCATGTCATTTCAGTGAATAGAATAAATGGGGAAGTTTTTTTCAGTGATAAGGATATTTAAATGTGTACCATTTTAAATGCCTTTTCCACGTGATTGACCCAGACCATATGGGAGTTATTCTTTTGTGTAGTATCTCCCCCAACAAATATCTAAAATGGTCTTAGACATAAGAGAATACCACAAGTCACTCCTTGAATATTTCACTTTACTTCTCTTGTGGGTCTATCAGATTAAAACGTTACATTTATATTTTATTATAAACTTTGTAATAAATTATTTATAAAATTTACTTTAAATTTTTCAAAATAAATGAAAATAACTATAAGAATCTCAACACCAAAAGTTTCAGAGCAGAGATTCATCTCTGGAGAATCCCCAGATTGTCCTCTGATTCCTGATTGGTTTCAAGTGTGCGAGGTGGGACAAGGTGTAGGTGTTAGAGGAGCAGTTCTTTCTTCTTTTTCATTTGCTAATATCATTATTACTTTCATTATTTATTTCTTCAATTCACTCAAACAACTCTCAGGCTGTAGGCAGAACACAACCCATGTAAACATGTTGTTGTTGTTCAGTTGCTAAATCATGTCTGACTCTTTGCAACCCCAATGACTGCAGCACGCCAGTCCTTCATTATATCCTGGAGTTTGCTCAAACTCATGTCCATTGAGTCAGTGATGCTATCTAACCATCTCATCCTCTGCTGCCCTCTTCTCTTGATCTCAATCTTTCCCAGCATCAGGGTCTTTTCCAATGAATCAGCTCTTCACATCAGGTAGCCAAAGTATTGGAGCTTCAGCTTCAGCATCAGTCCTTCCAGTGAATATTCAGGGTTGATTTCCTTTAGGATTGACTGGTACATGTACTTACATGTAAAATAAGATTTGGCTCTTTTGACACGGAGGCAGACCAGAGCATTTCTTAACCTACCATTTTACACAGTCAACCCAGTCTTGAGACAGCCATTTGGTTTCTTTCCTCTTGGACTTCTGTCCCACTGCCTTCCCTCCCCATTACTCACCCTCTGCTTGCCTACTTTTCCATATCTAGATCCACTTCCAGGCTTTCTGTGTAGGCAGAGATCACCACATTAGGTTTTATAGACTCACTTACCTGAATTTGAATGGCTCAGGCTTTTTCTAGTCTGAGAACCTGGAGAAAGAAATTCTTGGAGGCTCACCTACTCACTTGTAATGGGGGTATATTGAAAGCAACTCTTCTGTGGATTGTTTTAAGGACTAAATGAGAAATAAAGTGCTCATCATGGTTCCTGGCCTCTATAAGTATTCAATCTTAGCTGTCAAACCCTTCTTTACCCTCACCTCCATTTCCACCACTACCATCTTGCTACTGATTTGGCTTCCCTGATTTGGCACACCTGATTCTAGGAGTCAGGTGTGCTGACAGTGTATAAAATGTTATGCATGCTAGAAAGGCTTCCCCCTCCTACTCTTATCAGTCCTTTGAGGTTGAGCTATTGCATGCATCAGCAAGACTGAGTTCCTGAAAATGCATACTTAGGATCAGCCTCTAAAATAGAATGACCAAATAAGAAACTCACCATACTACAAAGCAGAGTGATCAGCCTTCCTACATAAATCCACTCTCAAGTTGTCTTAGCTGCAGCTGACACAATGGCCAGACAGTTTTGTGATTCATTTATATCCATCCTCCTATACTCTGATGTTTACTGTAAGGATGCATCCATATTTAACATCTATCCTTTTACTTTCCATATAGTTTGTATCACTTCACAGCAGAAATGACCCTATAAGAGTTAAATCTCAAAAAGAGCAAAGCAGGACTTCCCTGGTGATACAGTGGATAGGAATGTACCTGTCAATGCAGGGACATGAATTCCATCCCTGGTCTGGGAAGATCCCACAACTAAGTGACTGAGCTTGTGTGCCGCAACTCCTGAGCCCGGGAGACACAGTTGTTAAAGCCCGTGTGCCTAGAGCCCAGCGCTCTGCAGAAGGAGAGACCACTGTGGGGGAAGGCCCGTGCCCAACGACGGGAGAGAGCCCCCCCACCACGACCGGAGATGGCCCCCCAACACGACCAGAGAGAGCACCCTCACCACGACAGGAGATGGCCCCTCACCATGACCGGAGGGAGCACCCTCACCACGACGGGAGATGGCCCCTCACCACGACCGGAGAGCCCCCTCACCACGACCTGAGTGACCCCTCACCACGACCGGAGAGACCCCTCACCATGACCGGAGAGACCTCTCATGACGACTGGAGATGGCCCCCTCACCACGACCGGAGAGAGCACCCTCACCACGACCGGAGATGGCCCCTCACCACAACCGGAGAGACCTCTCACCACGACTGGAGACGGCCCCCTCACCACGATCAGAGAGAACCCCCTCACCACGACCTGAGTGACCCCTCACCACGACCGGAGACGGCCTCCTCACCATGACCACAGATGGCCCCTCACCACGACCGGAGAAAACGGGGCAAGGCAGCAAAGATCCAGCGCGACCAAAACAAATACACATAAGACTATTAATAAGAGTGAAACAAAACAAAAATTCTATCTGTTGAGGTTAAAAAAAGCACCTGGAACTATTATCCACATTTAATGCCCCAGACAAAACGGGGACCAAAATTTCCCCTCTTGTGTCCTTGCCTTATTTCCACAGGCATCTTTCTGACTCTCTCACGTCTCTATTTGGTGATTGTGCTTTCTCTACTTTTCCCCTACTCCATCAAAGACTGCTTTAAGGGGGCAAACATTCAATAACCTCATTCACACCAAAACCTAAGTTAGTAATACCTGCAAATCTTAATAGGGTGTTTCCCATGGGGGATTTATATTTTAATGTGAACCAAAAGACCACATCTATCAAAGAGTGATTTTGGGGATCACAAAGTGAAGAAGGTCACGCACGGAAGCTGTAGTTACTTCTCTGGCCCGTGAGCCATGGGGCACAGTGGGGTCTGTGAGGAAGAGGCAGGAGTTGAGGGCAAGACAGCTCACTGTGGGCGCCCCTACATGAGCCAGGGCTAAGTGGGGAGCAGGGGTGGGCAGGCTCAATGACAGGGGCTGTCTGTCACTCAGCTTCCAGGGGTCAGTGTAGGAGAGGTCCAGGAAGACACATCCAGGTGACTCTGGGAATCTAGGAACAAGCAATATACAGACTGGCAGACCAGGAGCCAGCAGTGTCAGGAAGCACGGACTCCACTAGAGACCTGGAGTTTAAGGCAGGCTCAGTTTTTCAGACCGGATGAGAAACTCTGAGGTTGAGTTCAAGAGGCAAAGGGGCACCAGACAGAAAGCCAGAGTCAGGAACCACTGTGTTCCTTGTCGCACCTGAGACCTTGGCTCTGGTACTCACTCCAAAGCAGCCTGTATAGTCCGTGGAATTTTCTAGGCCAGAATACTAGAGTGGGTAACTGCTCTGTTTCCCCCTCCTTTTCCCATGGGGATCTTCCCAACCCAGGGACTGAACCCAGGTCTCCCACATTGTAGGTGGATTCTTTACCAGCTGAGCCACAAGGGAAGCCCAAGAATACCGGAGTAGGGAAGCCCAAGAATACCGGAGTGGGTAGCCTATCCCTTCTCCAGGGAATCTTCCCGACCCAGGGTCTCCTGCATTGCAGGGGGATTCTTTACCAATTGAGCTATTAGGGAAGCCCCCAAAGCAGCTAGATCCAGTCAAAAAGGTTTGGAACCAGTGGGTCATGGTTCTGAACTGGACAGACACTTACTTGCCTCTTTCGCCACACTCCAGATGCTGCCTGTGCTCCAGAACTGAGCCCCACTTACTTTTCACCTCTGGGATTTTCCAGCGTGTGGTTTTGATGCCTCTCGGATGATCTTTCTGTGCTCAGGCCCCCGTTCCTGTATTTCAGCAGCTAATTTCCCCACATTCTTCATATCTGGTACTAGTGCCAGCTTTTCAGACTCACTTGCTTGCAGTGACTTCTGTTGTACACAGGGTAACCAAGAGATGCCTCGGACAATGTTAAAACCATTTCCCTGCTCCCAGGCCAAACTTAGCCTACTTCATCTCAATTACCGTCAATCAGTTCAGTTCAGTTCAGTCGCTCAGTCGTGTCCGACTCTTTGCGACCGTCAATGGAAGCCCTAAAAAGACTTGTCGTAGGAAGAACTTGCTCCATGCATGGTATTTCAGAGATGTGATAAGGAAGTCTGTCTAGTAGCCTGAGCCTGATAACTCGAAGAAGATAAGGTGCAGAGCCCCAAATCCACTGTCCTAATCAATGCTTCTGCTATGTCAGGGCCTACTCCAGGTGCCATAGGTCTCCTTGAACCATTCAGCAAATTTGGGGAAGATTTTGAGATTCTACTTGTTTGGGGGATTGGGACCATATTAGTCAGTTTTTAAGAATGCTGCAATAATGCTGCATAATAAACCATCCCCAAATCTCATTGACTTAGAGGTACAAACATTTTGTGCCCAGATGCCTCTTTAGGAGCTTGCTGGACCAGGTCTGCTTCAGACTGCAGTATAGGACTAAATCTGCTCCACATTCCTCCTTTTAGGACCCAGGCTGAGGGATGTAGATTACTTAGGCCATGTGCCTTTCATGGCAGATGACAGGAGTGCTGCTGCTGCTGCTAAGTCGCTTCAGTCGTGTCCGACTCTGTGCGACCCCACAGATGGCAGCCCACTGGGCTCTGCCATCCCTGGGATTCTCCAGGCAAGAACACTGGAGCGGGTTGCCATTTCCTTCTCCAATGCATGAAAGTGAAAAGTCAAAGTGAAGTCCCTCAGTCGTGTCTGACTCAGCGACCCCATGGACTGCAGCCTACCAACCTGCTCCGTCCATGGGATTTTCCAGGCAAGAGTACTGGAGTGGGGTGCCATTGCCTTCTCCGGATGACAGGAGTACAAGAGAGCAAACCGCACTGTAAGAGTACGTGCGATTCGCGCCGGCTTCTCTCCGCGGGCCACGGCTGGGGCGCCGGTGGCCAAGGGCTCGCGGAGGGCTGCCAGCCACGCGGCGTCGGCTCGACGCCAGAGCGTCCGAGTCGTTGTGTCGTGACAACAACTCTGGCGGCTGTCTCCGCGACAGCAGGTGCGGCCGCTTCAGCCCCAGGCGGGCTCGGCGGCTGCCCGGCGGGTTTCTGCTCGCGCCCAGCCCTTGCCTTCCTGAACTCGGCGCCAAGCAGCGACGCGGCGCCGCCCGCCGGAGCAGCAGGCAAGGGCGGCCTCGCCGGCCTCGCACCGGCCCATCAAGGGGATCCTGAAGAACAAGAGCTCTACGACTTCCTCTGTGGTGTCCTCGGCCGAACAGCCCGGCAAGACGGGCTGAGGTGAACGTTATCGAAAGAAAAGCATCGTGCCACATTCACTCCCTTGGGTCCTGTAAAAAGTCCCAGAAGTGGGACGAAATGAGCATCCTGGCGACCTATCATCCAGCAGACAAAGACTACGGTTTAATGAAGATAGACGAGCCTAGCACTCCTTACCACAGTATGGTAGCCGATGATGAAGATGCATTGAGTGATTCAGAAACCACTGAAGCCCTGACCCCAGATATCTTAGCTCGGAAATTAACTGCTGCTGCTGCTGAAAGCTTGGAACCAAAGTATCGAGTTCGTGAACAAGAAAGCAGTGGAGATGAGGATAGTGACCTCTCACCTGAAGAACGAGAAAAAAAGCGACCGTTTGAAATGAAAAGGAAGCTTCACTACAATGAAGGACTGAATATTAAGTTAGCTAGACAATTAATCTCAAAAGACCTAAATGATGAGGAGGAGGATGAAGAAATGTCAGAGACTGCAGCTGGAGAAAGCATGAATATGGAAGAATCAAGTCAAGGATCTGCTACAAGTGACCAACTGCAAAACAAATCACAGAGTTCATAGAAGAGATTTTTTTCAACACAGTAATTGTCAAATACAAACTCTGTTACTATAATATACTGCTTCTTGTTCTCTACAATTCATGACTTAAGTACCAAAATACGTACCAGTTATTATATATTGCCAAGAATTAAATAACTTAAGAGACTAATTAGACTGAAAATGCCTAATTGATACATATATTCTTGTGCCTAGTACTTCACCACAAATACAGCATAATGTCATCCAAAACTACGTTACTTTTGTAAGAACACTGGTTAATTTGTATAAGATATATAGCTTTTTATGCTTTAGAAATTAATATCTTTTGGGGAGGGAAAGGGGATCTAATTTATTTTCTTCACTTCTAGATGTGATAGCTCTTATAAAAGGTTGGGTTTTTAAAAAATCAAAATCCAGTTAGAACAGCAGATCATATAGGCTGATAAATACAATCAGTCTGAAAAGTATTTTAACATGTGTCTTCAACTTGTCTGTTTAATTGAAAAGGACTACGTTATGAGTTACTGTTGCATTTTCTGGCATACTACCTTTAAAATTCCTGTTGAGTTTCTTTTATGTTTACAAGGAAAGGATTAAACTTTTTCTCATCAAAACTAGCTTTTACCATAAATAAATTGTCAGGTTAAATTTGCACTAACGTCTGCTCTGACTTTTTTGTACACTCCATGGGCAGACTTCAGATCAGTCTTTAAATAAATATAATTCTAATATAGTTTCAGCATTCCCTTTATATACCTGTGTAAAACTCCTGCCTTTGTCTCTTACTCCTTTCCACACATACACACAGAATTCTTTACCTTTATAAAGGATCGTAAAGATTGTCATGACATTGGAAACTTTTCCTTTTCTCACATACTCTGTCATTTGCTGCAACAATGAAAATCTTACTTTGACTATTAATGCCTATTCATTCTTCTAATACATGGAGAAAATGAATAGCATCGGTACTAGACAGGAAATACAATTCAGCTGCAGAATTTTCTACATGTCTCTGACTTACAGCTTGCTAATTAAAGTGCTATTATTAGTTTATTGTTTGACTTAATTAGACCTTAGAAAACAACTGAGGTTTTTTTGCATGATGAGAGAATTGTGTGTAACCAGTGATATGATAGTTCCTGAATGTATAAACAGAATTCTGAACACTTTTTAATTTAAATGCTTAAAATAGTTCCTGCTTTAAGGGAATATGATAATGTATACTATGAAAAATATTCTTTATTCTTTAACACAATAAGATTTGGACTTTTTCCCCCTAAAATGAAGTGCAGTTCCTGTGTATCTTAGCTTACATTTCTAGTCAATTATTTGTGTTTTAATTTTTTGTTAGTACCAAAAGAATCCATTATATGAGCAGACTTTTAAGTAATTTCTGTGTATTGTATATTTGAATTGGCTTTTATTGAGCAGCTTATCTTCCACTTGCAAGCTTATGGAAATATCAAATGTCAAAATAAGTAGAAAGTGGGAGAATTATTTGCTGTTAGAAGAATGTTTTTATTAGTTTGGATGTCTTCTTTTTTAATGGAATCTAATCAGTACTTCTGAACTGCAGGTATAGTGTTCTAACTAAAACATATAAGCTAGTAGTACCACTGATTTATAAACTAAACAGTGTTTATCCCTACTTTCTGAATTTAGAATATTGAGGTATTCTTCTCTGTTCAAATTTGTCTGGGGGTATTTAAGCTTATACATATATGTGTACATATGTTCATACACACAGATCTCTGTTTTTGGTTTTCTCATTTCAAGTTCTTAGGAAGTATTCATGTGCTCTTTATTTGTAGAAATAGCTGCTATACAGTGAAGAACAGGTAGGAATTTTAACAACTGATCCTTTGATATTTTCTACAAATTATTTGTTGAAACTTCAATCACAGGCAAACTTGGATTTCTGGTTTCCGGAAATAGATAGTTATCTCAGAGGAATAAGACATGGCAAATAGCATGCTCAGTAGAATTTTAGGTAATCGAATGTGACTGAGTAAAATTGTTATCATTGTCATGAGTTTCTAATTGATGTGGTATTAAACTATACAAAACATGAACCTTTATGACTCATTATATTTTTCTTTGGAGAAAGTTATCTGTCAGTGTTCAGTTCTAGCCAAAGTAGATTTTACTTTCAGTTTTTTAATCATTATCTCTTCTCTGCTTAACTCTTGATGTCATCTTTTCTGTATATTCATTTTTCAGTCTGAAATTCAGCAGTGATGCTCTTTAAAAACTGAGACATAAAATGATATAAATGGATTGTTAAAAATAACTTCAAATTGAAGATTAAAGCAAAGTGCCATTTTCCCCTAGACTTTCATTTTGTTTACATTTTTTCCTCTTAACATTAGTACACTGAACATATTGTAATAAAATACAGTCATATGACAATTGCTTGTGTGTGAATTTTATTTTCTTGCTACCCAGGTCTTGTGTTCTGTTACTAAGTGTTCTAGATACCAGAAGAGGGTCTTGGACTACACTGTGGTAGATTGATTTGTTTAGTTGCCCAGCATTGTGCTTGGTGTTTTAAGATATAATCCTCAAAACAACCAAGCAGAACAGATATCTTACTAAGTGAGGAAAATATTCTTGGCCAAATTCTTTGGTTTCAGTGTTTCATACATGCCAAAAACAGGATATAACTCAATTTCATACTCTTCATGCCTTTTTAGGTGTAGAAATTCCCTCATTTTTGAAGTTGTACCTTACGAGTAAACTTCATTTGGATTATTGATACACATCGTGTGCTTTAGGAGTAACATTTTTCAAGTGTTTAGTTTGAATTTTTATATTACTTTAATCTGAATAAATTTGGAAATTTTATTTGAGGTTTACATACCATGTAGGAAAAATCTTAAAAGCACAATTATACAGTGGTGGGAGATGTGCAAATGCATGTGATTAAGTTGTGTTCCAGAAGTTTGTTTCTAAACAGGATATTTCAAACACAAAGCATGATTTTTTTTCATAGACTCTGTTACAAAGTAAGTACCAAGCTAGCCTGTATAAACATATGCCTAAACCAGCATTTTTCAGTGTGTTCCATAAAAGGATTCTGTGAGCAAATATGCTTTGCACTTGATGTAGGCTTTATTCCCCTACCCCCCAGATTTATAATAATGCACATCATCATATTAAAAAGAGTCTGAGACATCCTGCTTAAGGAACCTGTTTAAAATTTGATTTAATTTAGTGTTTTTCAAAAACACTTCACAACCACCCCAAATTCCCTTTTCCCTCAAGTAGTATCCCAGATGGGAGTAAAGAAATCAGCTAGGGCCTCTAATACATGAAAATTGAACTTATTCCTAAAAGAAGAGACCAGTGAGTGTATCATTGATAGAGGGAAGACATGGTAGCAATAACTGCATATTATGGATTGTATGTAATTTGCCAGGCATAAGACTTAATTTTTAGTAACTTATGCAAGAAACTATAGAATACATGTCCAGGACAGATGAGGGTGTGGTTGATGTGGTTGGTTATAAGCTGTTGTGGTATAGTATTGATATGACTTGCTAAAAGACTTTCTGCTTTAAGCAAATTTCCTGAATGCCTTGTCCTCCCCATCAGCTCACATAACTGGTTGACAGGAGCACATCTGCTACTCACTGGAAAAATAAAAGAGCAAATAGCAAGTGTGTCTGGTCTGTGGCTCACACCCCTAAGCCTTGGTTAGCTTCTCTAGTGTTTAGGGCGAGAGGTGTTAGGGGTTTTTGGCTCCTACACTTCAAATTTGGGGTTGACTCATCTAGTTTTTTATTTGAGGAATTATTTGGGGGAGGTAATGCTGAGAAAGGAGGTAAGTGAGGGTGGATTTGGCAAGTGTTTAGTCATGATTTTATCTCAACTGCCCAACCTGAAATTTTTAATAAGCTTGCCAAGTGAGTGTTGTGCATTTCAGTTCTATTACCAATGGAAGTTATTGGAATTGGAAGAAAACTGTACATTTTTTGTTCTTTGTTTGATCCCTTTGGATTGATGACTTGACTAGAAATAGAAGAGGATTATACAGGTTGATCTTTGGCATCTTAACATCATTTGACCTCACTTTTTAGGCAAGGGATTATAAGCAACTTTGCAGTATGCCTTGATCTAATAAATGATTCAACCTGAAAAAGTATTAACTGGTAATAGACCCTACAACGATAGGAATGAGAAAGTTTAGTTATATACTTGTTCAGTTACACACCCTGGTATTGGCAGTATCTTTTACATAAGTTAAAAGATATTTTCATCTTCCTTTGTAAAAGAGATAACCATGAGAAAAATACTCAAGCACTTTATTGTAGGGCATCATGCCAACCTAATTGGGAAGTATGGACGTAAGATTTGCCTTGCCTTTACATTGAAAGTTACACATACATACGGAGCAGAAAGCACACTTTGGGGGAACAAGGAAAGAATAAGCTACACACCTAATTCTGAGGAAGCCTTTCTTGTAGAGTAGCTTAGGCTAATTATAATTAGCACTACCATGTTAAATGGCAGATTCTTATGCAACTTTCTTAAAAGTAAAATTTCTTTAGTGACCTATAACAAAATTGTTAGTAAGCAAGATAGACACCACAGAAATCAACAATGTTAAATGATTTTTTTTTAGCAGAACTCAATCCAAAATGTTGAATTGCAGAAGTTGAAGCAGATTTATAAGTTTCAAACACTGTTCTGAAGACCTAGACTAGAGACATCTGAAGTTTTACAGTCGGAATGAGGACATACTGATAAATGTAAAGTTAAGGGGAAAGCTTTATTTTTGAGAAGATTATTAAATATGTGTGAAGCACAAACTGTCCAGCCCAGGCATTTGCTGGGTAATGTACATAAAAAGGTAAATAGAAGATGGTTCTTAGAAAAAAAGGTATGCAATTACTGTGGCCAAGATCAAAATATAACAACAGAGGGTTCAGATGTCTATTACTTACAAATGATGTCTCACATATATCAAATGCACATCTAAAATTGAGCTCTTTATATTTCGTCTATTAATTTCTCTGTCCCCTGCACATTCTCCCCCAATAACTTAGCACCAGATTATTTCTCAACTTTGATTCCTTTCATTCTCTTAAATAGGCGAAATCATCCATTAGTAAACCCTTTTGAGTCAACCTCCATTATATATAGACTTCCCTCGTGGTACTAGTAGTAAAGAACCCTCTTGCCAATGTAGAAAACTTAAGAGACTCGGGTTTGATCCCTGAGTGGGGAAGATACCTTGGAGGAGGGCATGGCAACCCACTCCAGTATGCTTGCCTAGAGAATCCCATGAACAGAGGAGCCTAGCAAGCTATAGTCCATAGGGTTGCAAAGAGTCAGAATGACTGAAGCGACCTAGCATGCACATACTCGTGGTAGATCCATAGCATCCTTTATTCAGGGACTTACTAACTCCATTACTAAAACATTATTAGTCTTTGCTTCCCTGGTGGCTCTGTTGGTACAGAATCAGACTGCAAAGAAGGAGACCCAGGTTCAATCCCTGGGTTTGGAAGATCTGGAGGAGGAAATGGCAACCCATGCCAGTGTCTTGCCTAAGATAATCCCATGGCCAGAGGACCATGGTGGGCTATAGTCCATGAGGTCGCAACAATAGGACATGACTTAGCGACTGAACCATCACCACTATTCAGCTGAGTCGCTCAGTTGTGTTCAATTCTTTCCAACCCCGTGGACTGCAGCACACCAGGCCTCCCTGTCTATCACCAACTCTAGGATCATGTCCTGGAGTTATGTCCATACTCAAACTCATGTCCATTGAGTTTATGCCATCCAACCATCTCATCCTCTGTTGTCCCCTTCTCCTTCTGCCTTCAATCTTTCCCAGCATCAGGGTCTTTTCAAGTGAGTCAGTTCTTCACATCAGGTGGCCAAAGTATTGGAGTTTCAGCTTCAATATCAGTCCTTCCAATGAATATTCAGGGTTGATTTCCTTTAGGATGTACTGGTTAGATATCCTTGCTGTCCAAGGAACTCTCAAGAGTCTTCTCTAATACCACAGTTCAAAAGCATCTGTTCTTCGGCACTAAGCTTTCTTTATAGTCCAACTCTCACATCCATATATGACCACTAGAAAAACCATAGCTTTGACTAGGCAGACCTTTGTTGGCAAAGTAATGGCTCTGGTTTTTAATATGCTGTCTAGGTTGGTCATAACTTTTCTTCCAAGGAGCAAGCATCTTTTAATTTCATGCCTGCAGTCACCATCTGCAATGATTTTGGAGCCCCCCAAAATAAGGTCTGTCACTGTTTCCACTGTTTCCCCATCTATTTGCCATGAAGTGATGGGACCAGATGCCATGAGATTGAGGGCAGGAGGAGAAGGGGATGACAGAGGATGAGATGGTTGGATGACATCACCGACTCGATGGACATGGGTTTGAGTAAACTCCAGGAGTTGGTGATAGATAGGGAGGCCTGGCATGCTGCAGTTCATGGGGTGGCAAAGAGTCAGACACGACTGAGCGACTGAACTGAACTGAACTGAAAGCCTCCTTTTAATCATGCAGCACAACATGCCAGGTGGTAACAGCCTCCCTTTTGCTTTCTCAGTGGTGGCACTAAAACTCAGTTTTGTGGTCTCTCCCTGGTCCACATATTTGGGCTGGCTTTCTGCACATACTGGCCATGCGCCAAAGCTTACTCTCATCACCACCACTATGAACTCACAGAGGGAGCTGGCCAGAGGGTGGAGACGTGTGTGTGTGAGGCACAGGGAGCCCTAGAGTTGCCCATGTGCCAGGTGAGGAAGTCTGTAGGTCAGGTGAGGCCTTTCCAGGAAGCTTGGTGGTGAAGAATCCACCTGCCAATGGAGGAGATGGAGGAGAGGCACATTGGATTCCTGGGTCAGTAAGATCCCCTGGAGTTGGAAATGGAAACCCACTCTAGTACTTTGCCTGGAGAATCCCCTAGACTGAGAAGCCTGATGGGCTACAGTCCATGGGGTTACAAAGAGTCTGACATGACTGGAGAACCTGAGAATGCACACACAGGTGAGGTGAATCCAGTGGCTCATAGGTGAGCTTGTTGATGAAGTCCCTGATACAGTTCGTTGTATTTTTATCACTGAATTGCCCTCGAGAGTCCTGTCTGGTGCTCTTCCAGCTGCTCCTCCCCTTAAGTCAGAATTCAGCACTCTGGATGGGGCATGAGAGAAACGGGCCTCTTGGCATCATCTGGCACAACTGGGGAAGCTGAATACTCACTCACATGCTCTCTCCCCACGCCACCCCCTCCCACGTGAGAAGGCACAGGCAAAGAAGGGCTCCCTGGACTCTAAGCTTTGCCACCTTTCGGGGAAGGCTAATATGGATAGAGTCAAGCTGTCCCTTTTACCTTCTCCAATGCATCCAAACTCATGGTTTTTTTTTTTGTTTGTTTGTTTGTTTGTTTGTTTTGTTTGTTTTGCTTCAGTGGTGTTCTGGCACTTCTCCACTGGAAACCTGAACTTCCACAAAGATTCTCTCATCTGCAGGTAATTGTTTGAGGCAATGTTCTTTAGAGGTTCCCATTCCCTGGTTAAGAGGAGCTAGAGCTGATTCATGGGCCACCACAGCGTCCACACTTAGACCAAGGTCTCTGTGCCTATTACCAATGCACAGGTGGGTCAGTTTCTCCCGAAGTCCCTTGACATGTGGTTCTGGATCCCACAGCTTCCATAAAGGCACTTTGAATGCAGATGGTTGTTAAATTATTGTTGCTTGGGGCAGGAGTGTGGGATGACTGAGGGACTTCTTATTCGTTATGTTGCTGATATTGTCATTTCTCCACAAATCATTTCTCCCTAAGTCAGGGTTTTTCACCAAAGTCTACATATCCCTCTATTATGTTTGTTGAAAGATGCATAGCTTTTCATATTTTAATATCTCTGAAGTCAGAATATAGCTGACAACAAATGATGTGTTAAAGTTTCACTGCTAGTATTTTTTTTTTCATTAAATGTACAATTAAAGGCATAACTATGGAAAAAAATTAGACATTTAGGTCAAGATACAGTTTCAAAAATTGATACCAAATCTCCCATTCCATGTATCCAAATACCAGTACCTGTTTAATCACTGTTGGAAAGATGTGGGAGAATTTCCAAGGAGCTTATCTATTGTCCCTCATTGACAAGGAAGGGGAAGTTTGGACACAAGTCAAGTTTATAACCCAAGGGCATAGTCTTCCTTTCATGAGTTCCAATCCAGGAAGACACCCTATCATGGATAGCTTTCTTGTGCTATGCTATTCTGTGCTTAGTCACTCAGTCATGTACGACCCTTTGACCCCATGGACTATAGCCCCCCAGGCTCTGCTGTCCATGGGGATTCTCTTGTCCATGGGGCAAGAATACTGCAGTGGGTTGCCATGCCCTCCTTCAGGGATCTTCCCAACCCAGGGATCAAACCCAGGTTTCGTGCATTGCAGGTGGATTCTTTACCATCTGAGCCACCAGGTAAGCCCAAGAATACTGGAGTGGGTAGCCTATCTCTTCTCCATGGGATCTTCCCAACCCAGGCATCTAATAGGTCTCCTGCATTGCAGGCAGATTCTTTGCCAGCTGAGCTACCAGGGAAGTGCTAGCTTTCTTGTACTTTATAGCTAATCCCTGAAAATCTGTGAATGAATAAGACAGGGAGCCATGCCAATACCTGCCATCCCCACCTGTCCTCACCAGCTTGAGACCATAGCATCTTTCATACAGAACCCAATCCTGATAAGGACCTGAGTAAAGTCTTACCATATAGTGAATATAACAACAGAGGCACCTACTGCCACGATGTTCCACCATGCCACCTGATCAACCCGGGAGACCTGACTCCCATCTTCCTGTGCAGTAAAAGCGGTCTCTGTCCATGAGTACATTGTTAGCCTCCTGCAAATCAGGATCTCCTGCTGATTTACCCTCTCCCTTATCCTGCTTTGTCCCTGCAGTGTCCATAGCTTCTTGGGGTGAATTCAGGTCACTTGATGCTTCCATTCTTCTTTGGGCTCTTGTTTCAGCCCTGCTATGGGGGGATTTAAAGGATCTCAAGGATGTAGCTAAGGCATCCCCACCAGTTTATATTATTGGTTTGCATCCTGAAAGGACATTTAAGACACACACTTTAGGGACACATAGGTGAAAGATAAATTCTCCTCTCAAGAAAGACATGCATGCAAATGTCTAAATACAGTAAAATCAGAATACTTTAAAGGTCCAAGCAGAATGCTTTAGAAACTAGATGTGAAAAATTGTTTGAGGCAATGTTCTTTAGAGGTTCCCATTCCCTGGTTAAGAGGAGCTAGAGCTGATTCATGGGCCACCACAGGGTCTACACTTAGACCAAGATCTCTGTGCCTATTACCAATGCACAGGTGGGTCAGTTTCTCCCGAAGTCCCTTGGCATGTGGTTCTGGATCCAATAGCTTCCATAAAGGCACTTTGAGTGCAGATTGTTGTTAAATTATTGTTGTTTGGGGTAGGAGTGTGGGATGACTGAGGGACTCCTTATTCGTTATGTTGCTGATATTGTCATTTCTCCACAAATCATTTCTCCCTAAGTCAGGGTTTTTCACCAAAGTCTATATATCCCTCTATTATGTTTGTTGAAAGATGCATAGCTTTTCACATTTTAATATCTCTGAAGTCAGAATATAGCTGACAACAAATGATGTGTTAAAGTTTCACTGCTAGTATTCTTTTTTTCATTAAATGTACAATTAAAGGCATAACTATGGAAAAAATATTAGACATTTAGGTCAAGATACAGTTTCAAAAATTGATACCAAATCTCCCATTCCATGTATCCAAATACCAGTACCTGTTTACTCACTGTTGGAAAGANAAAGTTTCACTGCTAGTATTCTTTTTTTCATTAAATGTACAATTAAAGGCATAACTATGGAAAAAATATTAGACATTTAGGTCAAGATACAGTTTCAAAAATTGATACCAAATCTCCCATTCCATGTATCCAAATACCAGTACCTGTTTACTCACTGTTGGAAAGATGTGGGAGAATTTCCAAGGAGCTTATCTATTGTTCCTCATTGACAAGGAAGGGGAAGTTTGGACACAAGTCAAGTTTATAACCCAAGGGCATAGTCTTCCTTTCATGAGTTCCAATCCAGGATGACACCCTATCATGGATAGCTTTCTTGTGCTGTACTGTTCTGTACTTAGTCACTCAGTCAAGTACGACCCTTTGACCCCATGGACTATAGCCCCCCAGGCTCTGCTGTCCATGGGGATTCTCCAGGCAAGAATACTGCAGTGGATTGCCATGCCCTCCTTCAGGGGATCTTCCCAACCCAGGGATCAAACCCAGGTTTCATGCATTGCAGGTGGATTCTTTACCATTTGAGCCACCGGGTAAACCCAAGAATACTGGAGTGGGTAGCCTATCCCTTCTCCATGGGATCTTCCCAACCCAGGCATCTAACGGGTCTCCTGCATTGCAGGCAGATTCTTTGCCGCTGAGCTACCAGGGAAGTGCTAGCTTTCTTGTACTTTATAGCTAATCCCTGAAAATCTGTGAATGAATAAGACAGGGAGCCATGCCAATACCTGCCATCCCCACCTGTCCTCACCAGCTTGAGACCATAGCATCTTTCATACAGAACCCAATCCTGATAAGGACCTGAGTAAAGTCTTACCATATAGTGAATATAACAACAGAGGCACCTACTGCCACGATGTTCCACCATGCCACCTGATCAACCCGGGAGACCTGACTCCCATCTTCCTGTGCAGTAAAAGCGGTCTCTGTCCATGAGTACATTGTTAGCCTCCTGCAAATCAGGATCTCCTGCTGATTTACCCTCTCCCTTATCCTGCTTTGTCCCTGCAATGTCCATAGCTTCTTGGGGTGAATTCAGGTCACCTGATGCTTCCATTCTTCTTTGGGCTCTTGTTTCAGCCCTGCTATGGGGGGATTTAAAGGATCTTATGGATGTAGCTAAGGCATCCCCACCAGTTTATATTATTAGTTTGCATCCTGAAAGGACATTTAAGACACACACTTTAGGGACACATAGGTGAAAGATAAATTCTCCTCTCAAGAAAGATATGCATGCAAATGTCTAAATACAGTAAAATCAGAATACTTTAAAGGTCCAAGCAGAATGCTTTAGAAACTAGATGTGAATGGGAGATGGGAGTAAAGATTCAGATAGGCTTTACAGAACACTTTTAACAGAGCCAGTTTCTTCAAAGGCATTTTTCGTAGAGGTGTAATGCACTAAATATGCATGCAAATGTCTAAATACAGTAAAATCAGAATACTTTAAAGGTCCAAGCAGAATGCTTTAGAAACTAGATGTGAATGGGAGATGGGAGTAAAGATTCAGATAGGCTTTACAGAACACTTTTAACAGAGCCAGTTTCTTCAAAGGCATTTTTCGTAGAGGTGTAATGCACTAAAATGCACCATTCTGTACAGGAAAGACTTGAGTTGGGTACACCTTGAGAGATAAAGGATGAAGGCAGTTTCAACTGAAATGAAAAGGAGGAGACATTTATGCAATATGAAGGGATTAAAGATGATGCCTTAGATGTGATTCCCCAGAAGCAGAACCTGAGATATTCTCAGGAGAAACCTTCAGGAAGGGAACCAGGGAAGAAGTTAGAGGATCATCAGCCAAAGTCTGCACTCACACTGTTCCTGCAGGGAGCCCTGGGGTTCTTACATCACTGCTGTTACAAATGCTCTCCTTTAAAGCAAGGGAACTGGGCTTCTTTTCCATTTCATCAACCACTAATTGGAGGGTCTTGCCAGGAAAAGGCATAGCTTCCCAGTCCATTCCAGGTAATGTGGTTTCCACAGGACAAGGACGATTCTCCTTGTCCTGTGGTTTATCTATGAACTATGAGCAGCATCACTCATGTCAGCTGATTGTCTGGATAAAGCACCAAATTCATGAACAGTAGGAGTGTTTTCTTTTTGTTATTGGAGTATAGCTGCCTTACAAAGTGGTGTTAATTTCTACTGTACAACAAAGTGAATCAGCTATATGCATACATATATTCCCTTTTTTCTTAGATTTCCTCCCCATTTAGGTCACCAAAGAGCACTGAGTAGGTGCTCCTTAGTTATCTATCTTATACATAGTTCAGTTCAGTTCAGTCGCTCAGTCATGTCTGACTCTTTGCGACCCCATGAACTGCAGCATGCCAGGCCTCCCTGTCCATCACCAACTCCCGGAGTCAACCCAACATGTCCATTGAGTCGGTGATGCCATCCAACCATCTCATCCTCTGTCATCCCCTTCTCCTCCTGCCCTCAATCTTTCCCAGCATCAGGGTCTTCTCAAATGAGTCAGCTCTTCGCATCAGGTGGCCAAAGGATTGGGGTTTCAGCTTCAACATCAGTCCTTCCAATGAACACCCAAGACCTATCTCCTTTAGGATGGACTGGCTGGATCTCCTTGCTGTTCAAGGGACTCTCAAGAGTCTTTCCAACACCACAGTGCAAAAGCATCAATTCTTCGGCACTCAGCTTTCTTCACAGTCCAACTCTCACATCCATACATGACCTCTGGAAAAAACCATAGCCTTGACTAGATGGACCTTTGTTGGCAAAGTAATGTCTCTGCTTTTGAACATGCTGTCTAGGTTGGTCATAACTTTCCTTCCAAAGAGTAAGCGTCTTTTAATTTCATGGCTACAGTCACTATCTGCAGTGATTTTGGAGCCCCAAAAAATAAAGTCTGACACTGTTTCCACTGTTTTCCCATCTATTTGCCATGAAGTGATGGGACCAGATGCCATGATCTTAGTTTTCTGAATGTTGAGCTTTAAGCCAATTTTGTCACTCTCCTCTTTCACTTTCATCAAGAGACTCTTTAGTTCTTCCTCACATTCTGCCATAAGGGTGGTGTCATCAGCATATCTGAGGTGATTGATATTTCTCCTGGCAATCTTGTTTCCAGCTTGTGCTTCTTCCAGCCCAGTGTTTCTCATGATGTACTCTACATATAAGTTAAATAAACAGGGTGACAATATACAGCCTTGGCGTACTCCTTTTCCTATTTGGAACCACTCTGTTGTTCCATGTCCAGTTCTAACTGTTGCTTCCTGACCTGCATATAGGTTTCTTAGGAGGCAGGTCAGATGGTCTGGTATTCCCATCTCTTTCAGAATTTTCCACAGTTTATTGTGATCCACACAGTCAAAGGCTTTGGCATAGTCAATAAAGCAGAAAGAGATGTTTTTCTAGAACTCTCTTGCTTTTTCCAGCAGATGTTGGCAGTTTGATCTCTGGTTCCTCTGCCTTTTCTAAAATCAGCTTGAACATCTGGAAGTTCACGGTTCACGTATTGCTGAAGCCTGGCTTGGAGAATTTTGAGCATTGCTTTACTAGCGTGTGAGATGAGTGCAATTGTGCAGTAGTTTGAGCATTCTTTGGCATTGCCTTTGTTTGGCATTGGAATGAAAACTGACCTTTTCCAGTCCTGTGGCCACTGCTGTATCAATAGTGTATACGTGTCAGTCCCAACCTCCCAATAGTAGAAGAGTTTTGGTAAGACTTAGTGGCACACTGGATACTGATTTTTTTTTAATGAGCTTTCTATATTATGTTTCCTTATGCTTTCTATATTATGAGTGTGTGTGTTTTTGTTTTTTTTTTTGGCTGTGTCATGCAGTTTGCAGGATCTGTAGTTCCCCACCAGGAACTGAGCCTAGCCCACGGTGTTGAGAGGACGCCAAATGCTAGCCACTGGGCCACGGGAACTTCTGTCCATTTTTTGTTTTTGTTTATCTCTACAATGATCATATGTATTTTAAAACTGTAAAGCAATATACAAAAAAGAAAGTGAGAAAGACCTACTAGCTTCATACTAAAGTAAATCTACCTTTCCTTCTCTTTCCATTCTAGTAGAGATACTATGGAGAAGGCAATGGCACCCCACTCCAGTACTCTTGCCTGGAAAATCCCATGGATGGAGGAGCCTAGTAAGCTGCAATCCATGGAGTCGCTAAGAGTCGGACACAACCGAACGACTTCACTTTCACTTTTCACTTTCACACTTTGGAGAAGAAAATGGCAACCCACTCCAGTGTTCTTGCCTGGAGAATCCCAGGGACGGGGGAGCCTGGTGGGCTGCCGTCTATGGGGTCGCACAGAGTCGGACACGACTGAAGCGACTTAGCAGCAGAGATACTGTAGAAGAGGAATGCCTAGGACTTGATAAGCTCTATCAGGAGAATCAAGCATTTTTGCCAACACTATATATTAGGACTCAATTCAAACTTGCTAGAAAGAAGAGGGAACTTATTGGCTCAGGTCACCATCAAGGGTGAGTTTGGTGCTGACCTATGGAAAGGTAAGCAAACAGCTATGACCTTCAGTACCAAGTGTTAGTTATTAGCTCTGACTGGAATCTCACTGATCATGCTTGAGTCTCACGTTCTTCCCTGTAATAATTGGTAATATCACAGAGATAGACTGCAGATTCAGCTGGACCTTGAGTCAGACACCTTCCCTTGTGACTAAAGTCATGGAATCTCATGAGTGACAATACCCCTGGGGTCACAGAGGATGCAAAAGAAACCTATACCCAGAGGAAATAGAAGCTGCTGAAATGACATCGGAGAAGGCAATGGCAACCCACTCCAGTACTCTTGCCTGGAAAATCCCATGGATGGAGGAGGAGCCTGGTAGGCTGCAATCCATGGGGTCCCAAAGAGTCAGACCCTACTGAACGACTTCACTTTCACTTTTCGCTTTCATGCATTGGAGAAGGAAATGGCAACCCAGTCTAGTGTTCTTGCCTGGAGAATCCTAGGGACAGAGGAGCCTAGTGGGCTGCCATCTATGGGGTCACACAGAGTTGGACATGACTGAAGTAACTTAGCAGCAGCAGCAGTAGCAGCAGCAGCAGCAATGACATCAACTACTATTTGCACAGTGATCACAGAAGAATAGAATTATCTTCAAAGAGCCTGTAATTCTTACCTAAACATTTTTGTTCTGAAAAAAAAAAAAAATGTTGAATTTCTCAATATCTCAAAATAATTGCCTTAACACCTTGGTTGANCAGTAGCAGCAGCAGCAGCAATGACATCAACTACTATTTGCACAGTGATCACAGAAGAATAGAATTATCTTCAAAGAGCCTGTAATTCTTACCTAAACATTTTTGTTCTGAAAAAAAAAAAAAATGTTGAATTTCTCAATATCTCAAAATAATTGCCTTAACACCTTGGTTGATTGTCTTTCTTCTTATGATTTTGTGTTATTTGATCCCTGGGTCAGGAAGATCCCCTGGAGAAGGGAATGACAACCCACTCCTGTATTCTTGCCTGGAGAATCCCATGGACAGAGGAGCCTGGTGGGCTTTCTGTGTGTGCCCATGGGGTCACAAAGAGTTGGATACGACTGAGTAACTAACACTTTCACTTTCACCACCACCATGTACTTCCTGCTCCAACCATGTAAATTTCCAACTGTCATAACATGGAAGGCCCATCCCTACAGTCATACAGCAATTGTTCTCAGCTTTGCTGAATATCAGACTTACCCAGAGAGCTTGTAAAAGCACAGATTTCTGGACACCATACCTACAGCGTTTGATTTGGTAGGTCTAGACTGAGAAGTTGCATTTCTAAAAGACCTTCAGGTAGTGGTGATGCTGCTGGTCTGGGGACCAAAGTCTGAGAATGGCTCTCTAAGGAAAGTGGGTGGAAAAGTCAGCATGTTTGTGTGTTGCAAATGCAAACAGATTTTAGCAACGTGTTAAGACAATCACAGTAGGACCAGGCAAGTAATAGCTGGTTTCAGTGCAAGTGTCAGAGGAAATGGAAAGAATCCCTGTTAAAGGATTTTGGATTAATAAAACAGAAAAGGTTTTGACTGTGGAAGTTCCAGGAAGACTTCATCATTGAATAAAGAGATTCAGACAGAGATAAAGACCAGGCAAATGGCTTTGCCTTCCTCTCAGCTTGAGCCTGAGGTTTCACATGGCCATTAAATAGCTGCCATTAGCTAAAGAGAAAGGCATGGGGGCTCGGACGCAAACTCACGAAAAACAGATTTGAGATCTATGTTTACGTCCAGAACTATGTAATGACGTGAGTGTACTAAATTTTTTTAGGCAATTACATTGCCAAAGAAACTGTGAGCCAAGACTAGAAAAGTTTGGAGTGGCTGAACTTTCAAACAACCTTCTGTCTGTCTCCTTCACTAGGAGGTAAGATCCATAAACAGAGGAACCTCGCCTGTGTTTTTAAACCACTGTCCCTGTGCCTAGCATGGGGCCTTGCATAGAGTGTAAGCTTAGTAAGTATGTGCTAGGAGAAACAAAACGAAGCAAGACATTGTTCAGATAACTGGAAGTTGCACTAGCTAGAATCTGGCTATGAAAGCTCTGTATATCCAGGGAAGGTCTACTCTCTGAACATCTTGGATATGGCCATGATGTTTATGAATAAGAAAGAGACTCTTTACAGATGGAGAAAACAAGCTCATGATTACCTGGTGGAAAAGTGAAGGGAACGGGTGAACTGGGAGATTGGGATTGATATATACACATTAGTACATATAAAATAGATAACTAATAAGGACTACTGTATAGCACAGGGATCTCTACTCAATGTTCTGCAATGACCTATGCAAGAAAAGACTCTAAAACAGAGTTCAGTTCAGTTCAGTGCAGTTGCTCAGCCATGTCCGACACTTTGCGACCCCATGAATCGCAGCACGCCAGGCCTCCCTGTCCATCACCAACTCCAGGAGTTCATTTAAACTCATATCCATCGAGTCGGTGATGTCATCTAGCCATCTCCAGGCCTCCTTGTCCATCACCAACTCCCAAAGACTGCCATAAGGGTGGTGTCATCTGCATATCTGAGGTTATTGATGTTTCTCCTGGCAATCTTGATTCCAGCTTGTGCTTCTTCCAGCCCAGCTTTTCTCATGATGTACTCTGCATAGAAGTTAAATAAGCAGGGTGACAATATACAGCCTTGATGTATTCTTTTTCCTATTTGGAACCAGTCTGTTGTTCCATGTCCAGTTCTAACTGTTGCTTCCTGACCTGTATATAGGTTTCTCAAGAGGCAGGCCAGATGGTCTGGTATTCCCATCTCTTTCAGAATTTTCCACAATTTAATGTGATCCACACAGTCAAAGGCTTTGGCATAGGATATATATATATGTATAACTGATTCACTTTGCTGTACAGTAGAAACTAATGCAATATTGTAAATGAAGTATACTCTAATTAAAAGAAAGAAAGAAACTTTTTGAGGGCAGATCTAGTGAAATGGGAACATGGACATGGAAATTGCTCCCAGAGAACAGAATCAGGTCTGGCAAGCACTCCCCCCACTCCTAGGGTCCTCATTGCATGCTCTCTGTGTGTTTCTCCCAGTACCCCTTTCATGAAAGGGGAATTTATTTGGTCTCTGCTGGGTCATTGGTTAGCGTGTGCTGTGGGAGTTTGTAGATAAATTGTCTTTTCTAGGTCATTGGGTTATGACAGGTCTTCGGCTCTGGGTGGAGTGGTCTCTGCCATCACCTGTGATCCTGGGATGGAGCGGATGGAGTGAGCATGCAGCTTTGAGTTGTCTCCCTTGGGAAGGGAATATGTTCTTGTGTGGGAAGAAAATCAAAGTAAATATTTAACACCAAAAGAAAGACGATGTGTTCACCAATCTGCTTCCTCTTTTCTGTCTGGGCTCCCAGATGGCCTACATCTCCCAGTCTTTTTTGAAATGAGGTGTGGCTCTGTGACTGACTACAGCAGTTCAGGCCTTTGTAACAAAGAACTATGTACAGCTTATAAAAATACAATTATTTCTCGCAGTTCTGGAGGTTGGAAGTCTGAGATCAGGGTGCCAGCGTGGCCACATTCTGATGAGAATGTTTTTCCGTCTGGCAAACTCCTGACTTCCTGTTGTGTCGTCAGAAGCTGGGAAGAGAGCAAGCAAGTGCTCTCGTCTCTTCTTACAAGGGCGCTGATCCCACTTGTCAGGGCTCTACCCAACCACCTCTCAAAGACCCCCCTTCCCAGTACTGTCACACTGGGAATTAGAGTCAATATATGAATTTGGGGAAGACACAAACATTCAACCCATAGCAACAGACAATGGAACGTTCTCAAAAGTTTCAAGCCTGAAGCGTAAAGATTTCACCTGTGGATTTTTCTTTGTTAATATGTTGGACGCCTCTCAAAGCCACTGCCTGCAAATGGCAGAGCTGCCATCAGCATGAGCCCCTCAGAGAGTGAGCGAAGCACTCACTAGCTATTGACCAGAACACCCACACTAGATGTTGTGAGAGAGAAATAAATCTTTATCATCTTGAGCCATTGTAATATGAGGTTTATTTGTTACAGCAACTAGCATTCCTATGATTTATATCCTTATTATCCTCCTTCAAAATTGTAAACTTTTGCTGATGTAAAAGCTACCCGTCTCTGCCTGGAGTGAACCTTTAACATCTAAACTCACTAAATAAACCAGTTACCTCAAGGTCAAGTTCAAATGCCACCTCTTTTTGAATGTTTTGCTAATAACTGAGAGAGCATAGACCTTGGCTTTTTCCTGTGGCTGCTGTAACAAATTACATCAGTGTGGTGGCCCACAGTGTATCCATGCCCCTCAAGTTTGGGAGGACAGAATTCTTTAATCAGTACTGCTGGACCGGAATTAGAGTGTTTGTAGGGTTGCCCTCCCACTGGAGACTCTTAGGGAGAATCCGAACCTTGCCTCTCCACCACCTGGTAGCTGCTGGCATCCCTTGATTTGTGGCTACATCACTCCAGTCTTCAAGGACAGCATCTTCAAATCTCCCTCTGCTCTTTCCTCATTTTACTTTCTCTAGATGTGGATAATCTCCTTCTGCTGCCTCTTGTAAATGAAGATTCTTGAGAATGTAAGATCTACCTCAAAGTAATCTTCCAATCTCAAATTGCTTAACTTTATTACAACTACAAAGACTTTTTTTTTTTTTTTGCCTATTGTAGACATTCCTCATAGACTACAAGTTGGAAGCTAACTTCATTTAATTGAGAATGTCACTGTATAATCACTTTGTATTGAACTCTATTGCATGTTTCTATTGTATATAATGCTGATACCATTCAATCATTTATTCATTCAATGATTATTTATTAAACATGTTGTCCATGACAAGACTATGCTGCTATATCATGAGACTATAAGGGTAAAGAGTAGGCTATCACACCATTTTAAAAGAGTTATCAAATTGTAGCTGATATGCACAACTATGATAGACTAAGGAAACATGATGTGGTACCCATCAGGGTGAGTGAAAGGTACAATATGTAACAGGACACAAGGGAGAGATTCCTAACACAGACGATACGCAGCTGAGACCTGAAAGAACTGCTGTGCTCTGGAAAATGAGAGGGAGAAGCATTTGGATAGGGCAGACAGAAGAGGCAAAGACATAGTGGTTTCCAAGAGCATGGTTTGCGCAAGAACTTCAAGTAGCCCCTGATCCAACTGGAGGATAGAAAGAGGGGGCAGGAGAATCACAAGAAATGAGACTGGAGAGACAAACAGATAAATCCAACAGAGTATTGAAAAGCAGAGACATTGCTTTGCAGACAAATGTCTGCATAGGTCTCCATAGCTTTAGTTTTCCCAGTAGTCGTGTATAGATGTGAGAGTTGGATCATAAAGAAAGTTGAATAGCAAAGAATTGAGGCTTTTGAATTGTTATGCTGAAAAAGACTGTTCAGAGTCCTTTTACTGCAAGGAGATCAAACTAATCAGTCTTAAAGGAAATAAACACAATATTCATTGGAAGGACTGATGCTGAAGCTGAAGCTCCAATACTTTGGCCACTTGATGCAAAGAGAAAATACTCTGATGCCGGGAAAGATTGAGACAAAAGGAGGAGGACATGGCAGAGGATAAGGTGGTTCAGTTCAGTTCAGTCGCCCAGTAGTGTCTGACCCTTTGTGACCCCGTGGACTGCAGCATGCCAGGCTTCCCTGTCCATCATCAACTCCCAGAGCTTGCTCAATCTCATGTCCATCGAATCAGTGATCCCATCCAACCATCTCATCTTCTGTTGTCCCCTTCTCCTCTCACCTTCAATCTTTCCCAGTATCAGGGTCTTTTCCAATGAGTCAGTTCTTTGCATCAGGTGGCCAAAATATTGGAGTTTCAATACTTTGCTTTTTGAATGTTGAGTTTTAAGCCAGTTTTTTCACTCTCCTCTTTCACCTTCATCAAGAGGCTCTTTAGTTCCTCTTCACTTTCTGCCATAAGAGTGGTGTCTTCTACATATCTAAGGTTATTGATAATTCTCCTGGCAAACTTGATTCCAGCTTGTGCTTCATCCAGCCTAGCATTTCACATGATATACTCTGCATATAAGTTAAATAAGCAGGATGACAATATACAGCCTTGACGTACTCCTTTCCCAGTTTGGAACCTGTCTGTTGTTCCATGTTTGGTTCTAACTGTTGCCTCTTGACCTGCATACAGATTTCTCAGGAGGCAGGTCAAGTGGTCTTGTATTCTCATCTGTTTAAGAATTTTCCACAGTTTATTGTGATCCACACAGTCAAAGGTTTTGGTGTAGTCAACAAAGCAGAAGTAGATTTTTTTTGGAACTCTCTTACTTTTTCCATGACACAACATATATTGGCAGTTTGTTCTCTGGTTCTTCTGCCTTTTCTAAATCCAGCTTGAACATCTGGAAGTTCACAGTTCACTTACTGTTGAAGCCTTGGTTTGGAGGATTTTGAGCATTGCTTTACTAGCATGTGAGATGAGTGCAATTGTGCTGTAGTTTGAAGAATTAGATGGTTAGATAGCATTATTGACTCAATGGGCATGAATTTTAGCAAACTCCAGGAGATAGTGAAGGACAGAGGAGCCTGGCATGCTGCAGTCCATGAAGTCACATAGAATCAGATGCAACTTAGTGACTGAACAACAAAAGGCAAGCATAGGCTGGATCATTAAGGGAGGCCTTTGTAAACTGTGATAAAGGTTTTGACTTTATTTCATAAGTAAAGGGAGGCATACATGAGGAAACTAAAAGGAAATAATACAAATGAACTTATTTATAAAACAGAAACTGGCTCATAGACTTAGAGAACAAACTTACGGTTACCAGAGGGGATGTGTGGCAGGGAAGGGATAATTAGGGAGTTTGGGATTGTACAATTGCTCTATTCCAAATGGATGACCAACAAGGACCTTCTCTATAGCACAAGGAATCCTTGTAACGGTCATGTGGCAGCCGGGATGGGAGAGGAGTTTGGAGGAGAATGGATACATGTATATGTATGATCAGGTTCCTCTGCTGTGCACTTGAAACTATTACAATATTATTATAGGTAATATTCCAATATAAAATAAAGAGTTTAAATAAAAAATGGATTTCATAAGAGAAATAAAAAAAACTTTTAAAGATGAAAATAAAAGCAAAGGGAGGAGGCAGCCGAGTGATTTTAAATTGAGGATTATGAGATCATATTGACACTGTGGAAACATCACTGTGGTGTGATTTAAAAGATGGATTGTTGCTTTTGTTGTTTTCTAAGTCATGTCTGACTCTTTTGTGACCCTATGGACCGTAGCCCACCAGGCTCCTCTGTCCATGGAATTTCCCAGGCAAGAACACTGGAGTGGGTTGCCATTTCCTTCTCCAGAGGATCTTCCTGACTCAGGGATCGAATCCACATCTCCTGCGGTGACAGGCAGATTCTTCACCTCTTACAAAACAGAAATACACTAACCGACATAGAAAACAAATTTATGATTACTAAGGGTGAGTGAGGTAGAGGGATAAATTAGGAGTTTGGGATTAACAGATACATACTATTATATATAAAACAGATAATCAACAAGGACCTACTGTGTGACTATATTCAATATCTTTTGATAACCTATAATGGAAAATAATCTAAAAAAGTACATATATAAAAATAATATATATAACATATATTATAATGTTAACATATTAAAAAAATAGCCTAAGTTTTAAAAAATATATGAAATACATTAATTTTCACAATTTTTCTCTTTCATTTCTCAGGCTTATATCAATATTGAACACTTTCTTCTGTTCTTTCAATGGTAATGTGGTCACTATTTAAAGTGGAATGAAGTTTTTCAGTACCAAATCTGTTCAAATAGCAAGAGCTACCAATTATTGAAGAACATTGGTCATTGACTGCATTCAAAGTCAAATTTGTGTGTTGATGGAAAAGTTCTGCTTCTGCTTTGTCCAACATGATAGCCATGAGCCGTGTGTGACCTTTGATGTAGGCTGGCCCATTCCTGAGTTTTGAAGTTAAATCCAGATAACCTTGTTTCAAACTATCCAGAAAATTGGTAGACACATGAGTCCATGTAGAAGTGTTTGTGAATGCTATGATATTTTGAGAGGGAAGCAACAGAATCTGCTCAAGTGCAGACAGTGGAAGCTGGTAAGGGGAGATCACGAGACCAGGCCGGAAGCCAGGCAAGGGGCCAAGGTGAGCCCTCCATGAGTCAGCCAGCAGAGCACAGGCCTCTTTATGATGCCATGGAAGTTATGGCGATGTTAGATGTCCTGCCCATATATATGGACATGTTTTCTGTAGGGGTTGTGAAGGTGAAATGTCAGAACATATGTAAACTGTAAAGTGCTATACAAACTTTAGGCGGGTTTTCCATTATTGTTCTTATCTTGGAGTATAATGTTAAAAGATTCTCCACTTGAATTCCTTTTTGCTTCTAATATTCAGTTAGAAATGTTTTCTAACCTCCACTGTGATTTTTTCGTTGACCTATGAGTGATCTATATGAATTATTTATTTGCATTTCCAAATATTTGATATTTTTCTAGCTATCTTATATTATTAATCTAATTCCATCGTGGCCATAGAACATACTCTGTAGGATTTTGAATCAGTTGAAATTTATAGAGGTTTTTTTTTTTATTCCCAGCATTTAGTCTATCTCGATGGACCTATATCTTGCATTTGAAAAAAATGCATTTTGCATTTATTGGGTAAGTTGGTGATAAATATCAAGTAGGTCAATGTGGTTTTTACAGACTCTTTCATTTTAGAAAAAAAATTAGTGCCCAATCATTTGGGGAATGGAAATTAAATATAGTAAATTCACATATGAGACTATTTTATTCCTAAGTACTCATGAACAGTTTTGCCCTGTGGATACTCTCAAACTTGGTAAGTTCTCTTACTACCTCAGCATTGCTCATTTCACTTTCCCTTTGGAAACATTTCCTGAGTAGATGAGAATGACTGAGTATTGATGCCTAACTTTCTTCAGGTCACAGGTATTTATCACCAGAACTGCTGAAGCATCAGAGCCTTTTAAGCCTCAGCTTTCCACCTATTTCCCTGAAGGGCTTTTCAAAGCTAAAATGACCTAGGAATCTGGAAATAGTTACACTTTGCTTAGTCACTGAATACACAACAGTTGAATCAGCTAATTCTTCTAAAGGTATGAGAAGCTCAAGTGTCCGAGCAATTTATTTTCTATGGCTACTGTTCACTACGAGTAATAGCTTCCATGGATACCAGAAAGATGGCCAGATTTTCAAAGTTCCATATGAACCCAAATACCAGGAAACATTCACTTAAAAATCAGATGAAGTTTAGTTTACATGGTGTATTTGAATTAGTCAGGGTTTTTAGCTGCAAGAAATGAACTCTGGCTGATTTGAGCCAAACATGTTAGGAATAGTAGGTATCTTACATAGAGTAGGGGAAGGACAGGTATTTGGGACTTGAAGATGAATAGGAACAATATGAATCCCAGGTGGAGGATGATTCTACCGCACTGTAGTTATAGGGCCTGCGGGAACATAAGGTGCTGCATGCTAAGTCACTTCAGTCATGTCCAATTGTGTGTGACCCTGTGGACTGCAGCCCACCAGGCTCCTCTGTCCATGGGATTCTCCAGGCAAGAACACTGGAGTGGGTTGCCATGCCCTCCTCCAGGGAGTCTTCCCAATCCAGGGATCAAAATAGTGTTTCTTATATCTCAGGCATTGAAAGGCAAGTTCTTTACCATGAGTGCCACCTGGAAAGCCCATGTAAGGAACTGCCTTGTATCTTTTTGTGTCTTAAAGGTCCTGGATACAAGCATATGATTTACCAAACCTACTGCCCAGTCTCCTGATAAAGGAGGGAAAAATATCCATCTGGACTCTTTTGGCTTCTAAAAAGCTATGTTTCACTGGGTCTCGTGAAGGAGGAAACGCCTACCAAATAGGAAAGGGATTCAGGCAACAGCAGAAAGAAAGAGACAAATGTGCCCTCAACAGTCCTTCTTTCTGTCTTTGTAATTAAATATATTCATAGCTGAGGGTAAAGGCAGGGATTTGGGGGTTTTGCTTCGTATTTTCATGTGTCAGCAGAGGTGACTTGCACGCATGTCGTGCTTATCTGCACATTGGCCTGAGGAATCAGAATTGGGTTTAGTGCTGGAAGCGCTTAGTCACAGCACGGTTTCCTCTCTTGTAAATGCAGAAATTTGAGTCCACAAGCCCTAGATTATCTGCAAGAGACAAAGTCCCTATCAGCCTGTGATGCTGCTGCTCCACATCTGGCCTTTCCAGCCTGAAAGCCACCAGCCACGTGAGACGAGTGAGTATTTGAAGTGTGGCTGGTGTGATTAAAACTCTGAATCTTTCAGTCTTCTTTTTGTTCAGTCACTCAGGCATGTCTGACTGCAACCCCACGGACTGTAGCATGCCAGGCTTCCCTCTCCTTCACCATCTCCCAGAGCTTGCTCAAATTCTTGTCCATTGAGTCGGTGATGCCATCCAACCATCTCATCCTCTGTCGTCCCTTTTTCTTCGTGCCTTCTATCTTTCCCAGCATCAGAATATTTTCTAGTGAGTCGGCTCTTCACATCAGGTGGCCAAAATATTGGAGCTTTAGCTTCAGCATCAGTCTTAAATCTTCTTAACTTTAACTAATTTAAATTTTAATAGCCACAAGTAATCAGTGATTACTGTATTAGACAGTTCAACTCTAAGTGATCACCCTCCATAAAAGCAGACACCATGTCTGTGTTGCCAATTTATTTACTTTGAGTGCAGGGTTTCCCTGGTGGCTCAGATGATAAAAAATCTGCCTTCAATGCAGGAGATCGGGGTTCAGTCCCTGGGTTGGGAAGATCCCTTGCAGAACGGAATGACTACCCACTCCAGTATCCTTGCCTGGAGAATCTCATGCACAGAGGAGCCTGGCGAGCCTTAGTCCATGGGGTCAGGCAGAGTTAGACATGAATGAGTGACTAACGCTTTCACCTTCAGGGCCCAGAGCAATGACTGGCTGAGTGTTTGGCAGGGGGGCTTGGTATTAAAATGGGGAAAGTGATAGTAAAGTCGCTCAGTTGTGTCCGACTCATTGTGACCCCATTTAAGTGGGGAGATCAGACAATAAGAAGGGGATATTTGAGGAAAGACTTGCTGAGGCTTGGAAGTCAGCATATAGATATCTGGGAGGGAGTATTCTAGGCAAAGACCCCAAGGTGAGATAATATCTGTGGTGCTCCAGAAAGAGCAAGGGGGCAGTGTGCCTTAATGTTTACTGTTTGAGTAAAGCGGTCTCTGTGGGGGTGGGGAGGTGGTTCCCGTAAGGCCTGGCAGTTTTTTAAATACTGATGGGAATTATTGGAGGGTTTTGAGCAGAGGACTGTGACATGATCTGATTTGTTTTCAAAGAGTCTCTCTGTTAGGAGTGCCTTGGGCCAACTACA
This sequence comes from Cephalophus harveyi, assembly GCA_006410635.1. Taxonomy (NCBI): domain Eukaryota; kingdom Metazoa; phylum Chordata; class Mammalia; order Artiodactyla; family Bovidae; genus Cephalophus; species Cephalophus harveyi. The sequence continues at coordinate 183,199 of SJYT01084157.1, read as the reverse complement.
GGTGCAGGGAGATACTGCGATAGGGAGAGACCCATGTTGGAAGAAACCCCAGTGATCCAAGCAAGGGGGAGAGACTTGGACCCCAAATGTGGGAAAGGTGGTGTGAAGGACCAGATTCTGGTTTTAGGGGTAATGCCAACAGCATTAGCTAACGGATAGGTGACGGGCTATGAGAAACAGAAGGCAAAGACGACCATAATTCTTTTGGTTTGGGCAGCTAGATTGGTGAAAAGGCTCTTCCCCAAACTGGGCAGGACTCTAGGGCTGGGGCAGGCTGGAGGGTATACGAGGAATTCCCTTTGGCATTTGCTGAGTCCCAGTCTAGAATGAAGGATGAATGTGCTTCTGAATTTCCAGTTCCAGGGGTACAGCAGACAGGAACACTGTCTACCTCAGGGAACCCACAGAAGCGTAAAGATCCCAGCTCTCTCAGGATGTGGAGCTTCCCTGCACACGTTCCTGCCTGCACCCTCAGCTGTGTGTGATGGCCCATTTCCCAAAGAGCAAAGTGGCCAGCCGGCCCACTCACCGTTTATTCTGCCTGAAGGAAGCTGTCTAGACAGTATCTTTCAATCCTTACTAACCGAGTTCTGCCTTTTAAAAAATAACTTAATTGTGAGGTGGTGAATAGATTGTGTTTGCTTCCCAAGGTACTTACATTCCAAGGCTAGAAACCATTATCCAATTTTAGCGCAAAAGTGATTTCAAAATATGTATATCCTGGGGACAGAGCATTGCCTATTGTTAAGCCATTTAAAAATGAATTCTCCTTTATTTTACATGCGTTTGTTTAAAAGTAGGAGGACATGCTATAGAAAATAAATGTGAAAAACTTTGAAATTTATAGACACTGGATTAATAAGATTAAAATTTTCTTTCTTTCCTTTTTTTTCCCATGGAAAAAAAAAACCCTGAAAAAGATTTTCTAGGTTTTGGAATGTTTCATTTAGCTAAGTCTGGGAGCCTGGCATTGGCTGGTTCTTGGGGTGGTGCCAAGAAAATTAAATGTTTGTCATGTGATAGGACAGAAGTCCTCTTTGATTTCCTAGGAGAAAACAAACTTGGAGGAGGTGCAGCCAGCTGAAAGGTAGCAGGAAAGGAAACCCACAGAAGGCCCACAGACCTGCCGAGCTTGCCCTGTTGGAAGACTTTGCAGAGGAGGGCCTGCACAGTTAGGCCCAGAGTAGCCCAGGGCCTCTCCCTGTTTCCCCGCTGTCTGTTCCTGGTGTTCCAGAGTTGCTTCTGAGTCCTAAACATACCCATGTTCCTTCTGTCATGAACGAGGACTCAGGTCAATCTGCTCCTCACATCTTTCTGGATCTCTGCTTGCCTCTAACTTCAACGTTGTTGGGGAAAATTCTGAGTTGAAGTGGTCTGTGTCCACTGGTGCCCAGCTCACACTCCATTTTACCATCCTATACCCGCCTCCTGGTGGTGAGAGCCGCTGATTGTGACTCCCAACTGCGCCCATCTCTGGAGAACTGCCCTTGGCCGATGGAGGCCACTTTGCCGGAAAAAGCCTTGCAGGTTAACTCTCCCACTCAAGAGGCCGATGACCAATCAGAGAACACAAAAGTTAGGATTCTTTGCCCCACAGGCAAACAACCCTGCTGTGCAATTTGTGCTTCAGAGCCTGCTGATGAGATTCGGGCTATGGGCCTTTTATTTATTCTTATTTTGTCTCTGCTGGATTTTCACTGGGGTACATGGGGTCCTCCAGTTGCAGTCCGTGAGCTTAGTTGCCTCACGGCATGTGGGATCTTAGTTCCCAACCAGGGATCGAACCCACGTCCCCTGCATTGGAAGGCAGATTCTTAACCACCAGGGCAGTCCCCAGGCTACGGGTCTTGAGACTCATTCTTGCTTGGTTCACTCCCCTCCTCTAGCTTACTTCCAGTTTTCTTCCAGGTGTCTTTGGAGAGCACTCCCTGGATAACTTATGTGCAGCCTGACTGAGGCTCTGCTTGTAAGGAATCTGAGAGAATGGTCTCCTGACCCCCGAGTGAGGAGTGTAGCTGACATCTTACCTTGTAGGGTGGGTGAACCCTACTATTTCTTACTTGCTATTTTTGTTGTATCAATCAAATTCTCTTGGTGTGTATGAAGGTCACAGGGAGTGAACTGACAGGAGACCATTGGCAACTATGTATTATATAGCCAAGAGAGGATTGCTGGTATTTGGTGCTCACCTGATTGCCACTTACTTGCTTCAAGGCTGAATTTATAGACAGATGTTACCTAACTATGGCCACAGCAATAAGAGGGCAACATACATTTTAAAACAAAGTACCAAGCAATCATAGGGATTTCACAGAAGATCATTTCTATCTGCAAAATGTTTGACCTTTAGAAATGTCCACCGAGTCTCTTCATAGTACCTTATTTTTAACCAAGTCAAAATCTGGTCTGGGTGGAGTTCTCCCTTGAAAGCACCCTAACACCTTAATTCTCAAAGTGTGGTCCATGGACCAGAAGCATAGTATCACCTGGGAGTTTGTTAGAGATGCAGAGTCTTGGGATCCACCTGAGGCCAGCTGAGTCAGAATTTGCATTTTAAATGAGATTCCCCAGAAGATCCTTATACACAAGAAAGTTTGAGGACACTTGCCTGAATATATCCTAAGGGTGAATTTTGCATGGTGAATATCTATGTAAAAATTTGAAGCTGACCGAATCCACAGAAAAACAAATGCTCAAGTTGGAATAAAAACTCACTTATCTAGAGCTCATATACGCTCCACATTGACTGCCAAGAGAAGAGCCTAGAACTAGGGGTTTCAGGCATCTGGTTTTAAAGTCTTCTGCAAATTTAGTTTTAGTTGCTCAGTTGTGTCTGATTTTTTGTGGCCCCAGGGACTGTAACCCACCAGGCTTCTCTGTCCATGGAATTTTCCAGGCAAGAATACTGGGGCGGGTGGCCAGTTCCTTCTACAGGGGATCTTCCAGACCCAGGGATCGAGCCCAGGTCTCTTGCATTGCAGTCATATTCTTTACCCTCTGAGCCACCAGGGAAGGCCAAGTTTGAGAGCGATTAAAAAGGTGTAAACTGATTTCCTGGAGTACTGATTCTCAAGCTATAATCCTGGATCAGCAGTATATGCATGCCCTGGTGACTTGTTAGAAATGCGGAGCTCCTAGGAGTTCCCTGGTTGCCAAGAGATTAAGACTTCACCTTGCAATGCAGGAAGTATGGTTTCGGCCCCTAGTCAGGGAGCTAAGATATGGTTTGCTTGCATTGTCGTTGTTCAGTCGCTCAGTCATATCCGACTCTTTGCTACCCAGACTGCAGCATGCCAGGCTGCTCTGTCCATCACCATTTCCCAAAGCTTGCTCAAACTCATATCCGTTGAGTCAGTGATGCTATCCAACCATCTTATCTTCTGTCACCCTCTTCTCCTTTTGCCCTCTATCTTTCCCAGCTTCAGGGTCTTTTCCAATGAGTTGGCTCTTCCCATTAGGTGGCCAAAGTATTGGAGCTTCATCTTCAGCATCAGTCCTTTCAATGAATATTCAGGGTTGATTTCCTTTAGGATTGACTGATTGGATCTCCTTGCTGTCCAAAGGAATCTCAAGAGTCCTCTCCAGGACCACAATTCAAAGGGATCAATTCTTCTGCACTTAGCCTTTTATTATTGTCCAACTCTCACATCCATACATGACCACTGGAAAAACCATAGCTTTGATTATACGGACCTATATAGGCAAAGTAGTGTCTCTGCTTTTTAATACACTGTCTAGATTAGTCATTGCTTTTCTTCCAAGGAGCAAGTGTCTTTTAATTTCATGGCTGCAGTCACCATCTGCAGTGATCTTGGAGCCCAAGAAAATAAAGTCAGCCACTGTTTCCATTGTTTCCCCATCTGTTTGTTGTGAAGTGATGGGACCGGATGCCATGATTTTCATTTTGGGAATGTTGACTTTTAAGCCAACTTTCTCACTCTCTTCTTTCACCTCATCCAGAGGGTCTTTATTTCCTTTTCACTTCTGGCATAAGGTTGGTGTAATCCTCATATCTGCAGTTACTGATATCTCTCCTGGCAGTCTTGATTCTAGCTTGTGAGTCATCCAGCTCTGCATTTGTTATGATGTACTCTGCATATAAATTGAATAAGCAGAGTGACAATATATACCATTGACATACTCCTTTCCCAATTTTGAACCATTCTGTTGTTCTAAGTCCGGTTCTAACTGTTCCTTCTTGACCTGCATACAAGTTTCTCAGGAGACAGGTTAGGTGTTCTGGTATTCCCACTTCTTTAAGAATTTTTCACAGTTTGTTGTGATCCACACAATCAAAGGCTTTAAGCATAGTCAATGTATCAAGTAGATGTTTTTCTGGAATTCTCTAGTTTTATCTATGATCCAATGGATGTTGGCAATTTGATCTCTGGTTCCTTTGCTTTTTCTAAAACCAGTTTGTACATCTGGAAGTTCTCGGTTCACATATTGTTGAAGCCTAGCTTGAAGAATTTTAAGCATTACTTTGCAAACGTGAAATAAGTGCAATTTTGTGGTAGGTAGTTTGCGCATTCTTTGACATTCCCCATTTTGGGGATTGGAACGAAAACTGACCATTTCTAGTCCTGTGGCCATTGTTGAGTTTTTCAAATTTGCTGATATATTTAGTGCAGACTTTCACAGCATCATCTTTTAGGATTTGAATTAGCTCAGCTGGAATTCTATCATCTCCACTAGCTTTGTTCCTAGTGATGTTTCCTAGGGCCCACTTGACTTCACACTCCAGGATGTCTGGCTCTAGGTAAGTGATCACACCATCATTATCTGGGTCATTAAGATCTTTTTTGTAGCCATCATGTTTATCTGGGTCATTAAGATGTTTTTTGTATCATTCCTCTATGTATTCTTGCCACCTCTTCTTAATATTTTCTGCTTCTGTTAGGTCCATACCATTTCTGTCCTTTATTGTGCCCATCTTTGCATGAAATTTTCCTTTGGTAACTCTTATTTTCTTGAAGAAATCTCTAGTCTTTGCCATTCTATTGTTTTTGATCTAAAACAAAACATGAAACAGAAGCAATAGTCTAACAAATTCAGTAAAGATTTTTTAAATGGTTCACATTTTTTAAAAATTTGGAAAAACAAAATGCAGAGTTTCTGCCCATGCATAAGACTTGGGTATATGGAGCATGGGGTCCAGCTTTCTGTGTTTCAGCAGGCCCTCTGGGTGATTCTAATGCATGCTCAAATTTTACTTCTGCTGTCCTGGAGGAAGCAAAGAGCAAAACGGATGACAACAGAAAATACAAAAGAAAATAAACAAAGAAACACAGGTACTGAACAGGCAGAGAGAGGTCTAGGATAACTCAGGCTTGAATTAAAGGTGTAAGGATGAGTATGCCAATGAAAAAAATCATTCAGTAGTCAATCTAAGAAAGAAATGGAAATTTGTATTTGAGTCAACCTGAAGGCTATGGTTTTTCCTGTGGTCATGTATGGATGTGAGAGTTGGACTGTGAAGAAGGCTGAGTGCCGAAGAATTGATGCTTTTGAACTGTGGTGTTGGAGAAGACCCTTGAGAGTCCCTTGGACTGCAAGGAGATCCAGCCAGTCCATTCTGAAGGAGATCAGCCCTGGGATTTCTTTGGAAGGAACGATGCTAAAGCTGAAACTCCAGTACTTTGGCCACCTCATGCGAAGAGTTGACTCATTGGAAAAGACTCTGATGGTGGGAGGGATTGGGGGCAGGAGGAGAAGGGGACGACAGAGGATGAGATGGCTGGATGGCATCACTGACTGGATGGACGTGAGTCTGAGTGAACTCCGAGAGATGGTGATGAACAGGGAGGCCTGGCGTGCTGCGATTCACGGGGTCGCAAAGAGTCGTACACGACTGAGCGACTGAACTGAACTGAACTGACAATTATAACACAGGAGACAGTTTCTTAGAGAGGTCTGAGAACTGTTCAAAGAGGAATAGGGGTAGCTAGTATATATGTGATTTTGATGAATGGGTAAAATGAGCAATCAAGGACTCATCTTGTAGAAGTTGACTGCTACTTGCAAGGGACAGATATTTTAGTTAATGGTTTTAGTGCCTTTCTGTATTTGGCAAGATGAAAGGCACTGGCTTTATAAAATGTTTTCTTGGAAGGATCTAACTCTCTGAGGGCCAGTTCTGTTAGTTTTCCTAGAGCACAAAATGCCCCATTCTAATCTTTACCTTGATTTCCTTTCAGGGTGTGATAGGTCAGTGACTACAGTGCTAATGACTTGATCTTGTAGAACTTGATGGTGGGCAACTTTATCTTACAATCCCTTCCCTTTCAAATTTATACCAAATTACAGGCATTTCTTGACCAATTTGTCTCATGGCACTAGGAATATTCATTCCAAGATCAAAGGTAAAGATTTTCTGGATAGGCCGCTCCATGTGCTATTGCTGGACTAAGCCCTGTTAACAGTGACCCAAATCCTCCAGACTGCCTGTCTTACATCTGTTACAGTCTAGGAAATGGTTCCTTCTTGTTGCTTTTTCCCATATCTACAGTTACAGTTACTGATCTTACAGGATTACATAATTGGTCAAGTCACCTAATCATCATTACTTTTATATGAGGCTCAGTCACACATTTAGTAGAGCAAGAAACAATAATCTTATAAAATAAACAGAATGCAAGTAATAGAGCTAGCAACATTAGTAAGGTCATAAATAAGTATTTAAGCTAAAAATTTCCATTAGGTGCAGCCAAGCATCACCCCAGTTCATCTGGCCAGTCTGTTCTGCACCAATGACTGTCTTTCAGTTTAATTCAGTTCAGTCGCTCAGTCGTGTCCAACTCTTTGCGACCCCATGAATTTCAGCACGCCAGGCCTTCTTGTCCATCGCCAACTCCTGGAGTTCACTCAAACTCACATCCTTCGAGTCAGTGATGCCATCCAGCCATCTCATCCTCTGACATCTCCTTCTCCTCCTGCCCCCAGTCCCTCCCAGCATCAGGGTCTTTTCCAATGAGTCAACTCTTCGCATGAGGTCTTTAAGGGAAATAATAAACTGGCATTGTACACAAAGTTCACCAAAGATGTCTGCATGCACAAGGTGAGTGGTGGGTCACTGTGACTTCTTATATGATTCAGAAAGGAATGCTATCTTCTAAGGAGTTAAGTGGTTGGCTCTGGTAAAAGAAAAAAGTGATCTTTATGGTTGAGCAGGTAGTTCTGTCATTGGGGAGGTCAGGTTGAATGCATAACAGATACATAAAGTACATTAAAGGGGAGGAAAGAGGTCCAAGTGGGCAGAGGGGAAAAATTATGTTTAAATTTATTTTCTCTTGCCTTAAAATATGACTTTTATTTCATTGAGTAGATTTCAGTAAGTGGGGCCAGTGTTAATAAAGATACAGTCATTAAACAACTATATGGCTGGTGCAAAAACTGTAAAGTATGGAAGAGAAGATGCTGGAAACTTAGTAAGAGAATCAATACAGGGTGTATCAGGAGTTTGGCCTTTTTACTCCCAAATAATGTGGAGCCACTGAGATTCTCAGTGGTAGAATAATGTCGTTAAGAAAGAAAAAAATAGTTTTAAATTTGAAAGGTAGAGGATTCCATTATCTAAAGATTTAGTACCCAGTGATGCAGAATGGATGAAGCACTTTTCAGTTCAGTTCAGTTCAATCGCTCAGTCATGTCCGACTCTTTGCAAACCCATGAATCACAGCACGCCAGGCCTCCCTGTCCATCACCAACTCCCGGAGTTCACTCAGACTCACGTCCATCCTGTCAGTGATGCCATCCAGCCATCTCATCCTCTGTCGTCCCCTTCTCCTCCTGCCCTCAATCCCTCCCAGAATCAGGGCCTTTTCCAATGAGTCAACTCTTCGCATGAGGTGGCCAAAGTATTGGAGTTTCAGCCTCAGCATCAGTCCTTCCATTGAACACCCAGGACTGACCTCCTTTAGGATGGACTGTTTGGATTTCCTTGCAGTCCAAGGGACTCTCAAGAGTCTTCTCCAACACCACAGTTCAAAAACATCAAGACTTTGGCACTCAGCTTTCTTCACAGTCCAGCTCTCACATCCATACATGACCACTGGAAAAACTATAGCCTTGACTAGACGGACCTTTGTTGGCAAAGTAATGTCTCTACTTTTCAATATGCTATCAAGGTTGGTCATAAGTTTCCTTCCAAGGAGTAAGCGTCTTTTAATTTCATGGCTGCAGTCACCATCTGCAGTGATTTTGGAGACCCCAAAATAAAGCCTGACACTGTTTCCACTGTTTCCCCATCTATTTGCCATGAAGTGATGGGACCAGATGCCATGATCTTCGTTTTCTGAATGATGAGCTTTAAGCCAACTTTTTCACTCTCCTCTTTCACTTTCATCAGGAGGCTTTTTAATTCCTCTTCACTTTCTGCCATAAGGGTGGTGTCATCTGCATATCTGAGGTGATTGATATTTCTTCCGGCAATCTTGATTCCAGCTTGTGCTTCTTCCAGGCCAGCGTTTCTCATGATGTACTCTGTATATAAATAAGCAGTGTGACAATATACAGCCTCGACATACTCCTTTTCCTATTTGGAACCAGTCTGTTGTTCCATGTCCAGTTCTAACTGTTGCTTCCTGACCTGCATATAGGTTTCTCAAGAGGCAGGTCGGGTAGTCTGGTATTCCCATCTCTTTCAGAATTTTCCACAGTTTATTTTTATATACAGTTAAATCGTGAATAATACCCAAGGGTAACCCTGAAGTCATGGTCAGAAACTTCTACGGTAACAGGATCTAGTCAGACCAGTATTGGGGCACCCAGGAGTTTATTTTGAGACAGTATTCTTTGCAGAAAATGAAAACAGTCATGTCACCATTTCCGGGTACCTTTCAGTGTTACATAAAGATAACTACATCTCTCTTCAAAACACTTTTCAATTTCATTCTGATGGTATTTTTGCAAACTAAAATTCGCTTTCCCACTTACCCTTCACACTTTTGTGCTTCTACTCATGATTTTTTTATTTGTAATAATACTGAATAAGAAAATGAAATCACAATTTAATATTCTTATAAACCACAGTGGAATTCAGCCCATGAAACACACTTACAGGTCATGATTTTCTTTCACTTTCTTGAAATTTCTTTATTTCTTTTTACTGAGTTGTGTAGATTGACACAAGATCACACAGCGTGTTGCTCTGCCTAGCACATCACTGGGCTGAAATACAAGATGTCCAAAATGTCCTTCAGGATGGAGAAATACAGAGGATACATTAAAATACATAATTCTAAGAGCATTATTCAGTAGCTCCACTGCTTGGTGCTTTATGCTTAAATTATCAAACAGTACAAAAGCTAGATGATGTCTTAGTGCCTTTAAGAGGTTAAGGGATCTCCTTAAACCCCACTGTCAAAGGGAATAACATTAATTTATGATGGTCATGTTAATCTCAGGTAGACTGTAGCCAGGTTAAATGAACGCCTACTCTGCATGGGTGGGAGAGCCTGTACTTTTACACCCGTAGGGGTTTCTGAGAGAGATTTCAGCTCCGATGATTAGCACGGTCACAATGTGTCTTAGTTTTCAACAGTACAAGTATTTTGCAACAGAAAACAAAGACACAGTTGCTTTTGATAGCCTTTGCTAAAACTTCAGAAAACATTCTTTAATGATTCACAAAATGCTCTCAGTAGTTTTACTATTAATGTGGTCTTCTGTTGATTGCAAAGTAGAACACCCACTTTTACAAGTGAAACAAATTAAAAGCACATTACTGGAATTTTTTTAGTGGTGTGTCTTTTTTTTCAGCTCCGATGATTAGCACGGTCACAATGTGTCTTAGTTTTCAACAGTACAAGTATTTTGCAACAGAAAACAAAGACACAGTTGCTTTTGATAGCCTTTGCTAAAACTTCAGAAAACATTCTTTAATGATTCACAAAATGCTCTCAGTAGTTTTACTATTAATGTGGTCTTCTGTTGATTGCAAAGTAGAACACCCACTTTTACAAGTGAAACAAATTAAAAGCACATTACTGGAATTTTTTTAGTGGTGTGTCTTTTTGACCCCATGGACTATAGCCCGCCTGTCTCCTCTGTCCATGGAATTCTTCAGGCAAGAATGCTAGAGTATGTTGCCATTTCCTCCTCCAAGGGATCTTCCTGATCCATGAATGGAACCTGCATCTCCTGCATTGGCAGGCAGATTCCTTACTACTGAGCCACCAGTATTGTTTTTAAATTTTATATATCAACCATTGACAAGAACTCAAAAAACTGTCTCCTGATAGAGGAGCACGTAAAGCCACCTCTTCTGTATCCTGTCATAGGTGAAACATGGCTCCTGCTATGAGGGACATGCCACATGTCCATGTGCACCGCCTGCAAAACGACTGTAAAAGCACCCACCGTCCTAAAGCTTCCATCCCAGGGTATCAGTGCGTTCCAATCCCAAGGAAGGACAGTGCCAAAGAATGTTCAAACTACTGTACAATTGCACTCATTTCACACACTGCCAAGGTCATGGTCAAAATCTTTCAAGCTAGGCTTCAGCAGTTCGTGAACCGAGAACTTCTAGATGTGCAAGCTGCATTTGGAAAAGGCAAAGGAACCAGAGATTAAATTGCCAACATTTGTTAGATTATAGAGAAAGCAAGAGAATTCCAGAAAAATATCTATTTCTGCTTCATTGACTACACTAAAGTCTTTGACTGTTTAGATCACAACAAACTGTGGAAAATTCTTAAAGAGATGAGAATACCAGACCACCTTACCTGTCCCCTAAGAAACCTGTGTGCAGGGCAAGAAGCAACAGCTAGAACTGGACCTAGAACAGATTGGTTCAAAATTGGGAAAGGAGTATGTCAAGGCTGTCTATTGTCACTCTGATTATTCAACTTATATGCAGAGTATATCATTCAAAATGCCAGGCTGAAGACTCACAAGGTGGAATCAAGATTGCTGGGAGAAATATCAACAACCTCAGATGTGAAAATGATACCACTTTAATGGCAGAAAGTGAAGAAGGACTAAAGAGTCTCTTGATGAAGGTGCAAGAGGAGAGTGAAAAGGCTGGCTTGAAACTCAGCATTCAAAAAATGAAGATCATGGCATCCGGTCCCATCACTCCATGGTAAATAGAAGGGGAAAAAGTGGAAATAGTGACAAATTTAATTTCCTGGGTTCCAAAATCACTACAGATGTTAACTGCAGCCATGAAATTAAAAGACACTTGCTCCTTGGAAGGAAAGCTATGACAAACCTAGGCAGTGTATTAAAAAAAGCAAAGACATTACTTTGCTGACAAAGATCTATATAATCAAAGCTATGGTTTTTCCAGTAGTCATGTACAGATGTGAGAGTTGGACCATAAAAAAGGTTGAATGCCAAAGAACCGATGCTTTTGAATTATGGTTCTGAAGACTCTTGAGAATCCCTTGGATGGCAAGGAGATCAAACCAATAAATACTAAAAGAAATCAACCCTGAATATTCCTTGGGAGGACTGATGCTGAAGTTCTAATACTTTGGCCACCTGATGGAATGAACCAACTCATTGGAAAAGCCCCTGATGGTGGGAAAGATTGAAGGCATAAAAGAGGAAGAGGCAGCAGAGGATGAGAAGGTTAGATAACATCATTGACTCAATGGACATGAATTTGAGCATACTCTGGGACACAGTGAAGGACAGGGAAGCCTGGCAAGGTGCAGTCCATGGGGTCTCAAGGAGTTGGACACCACGTAGTGACTCAACAACAATCAACGTTTATCCACTCCCTGCAGAGAAGTCATTGTTTCCACTTGGTTCACTAAGAAGTGAAAGAGGCAGCAAGACAGGGAGACAAGGTTCTTTTTTATTTTTCAAAGTCATAGGAAGAATTAGGGAAAGAAAGGTTGAGAGAAGGGCGCTCCTGGGTCTTCCTTTTGTTGAGTCACTGCCTTTATTCATCTGTTTTGTCAGTTTTCAGCAGCAGTATGGTTTTTGTCTTACAAGAGGAATAAAACTTGAGCTTGAGCCATATAGTAAGAAGCAAACCTTGAACACTGAGAAAAGTCACTTAAGAACAGATTCTACTTAGTGATATGAATCTATAACATTACCAAATATCTGAGTATAGCCACAGGATCAAAACACTGAGGGTACATTCAAGAACCACCGTATTGATATTTGTGTGCTCCACAAATGTATGGGGAAACTTAAGAACAACATGTAAAAGAAGGCCACTTCTGGCCACTTTTGGCCTTGATCTGAAGCATCACTTGAGTAAGACAAAGCTTTATTATCTGTTTTCACAGGGCAGAAGTCTAAAACTTATTGTTCTGTGGCTCCGGTTTCACTACCTTAAATGAAAGAATTTTGCTATGGACATACATTTTGTTCCAGGAAAATGAACATTTTCATATAATTCTCAAAGTGTTTATAAAGTGCAGGGAGAAAATTCACAGCTGGAAGAACGTGACATTGAGAATGCCAGTGTGGGCAACAACAATATTATCCAATAATAAACAGCAAAAACAAGCTGTAAGGATGTTGATTGTTACCTTAGGGTAATTTAGGTATCCTCAGATGGCATCTGCAGGCCATCTTATCAAGCACATATTTTATTTGTGGACTGGCATCCCTAGTTGACAATTTGGAATTAATGAAGGCAGGAGTGGGTGGGCCTCGATATCGCTCCACTAGGTGCACATAGCTCATGGTTCAGGAGTCTGTGGCCATTTGGCCCAGGGCTTGCACTTGCTTGATTGTAGATTTCCAGGATATTAATAGCTAACATTTACCAGGCAGTGTTTTCCAAGCAGTGGGCTAAGTTTATGTGAATTATTCAACTTCATGCTTATTACAGAAATACTTTGAGAAGTCTTGTTTAATGATAAAATTGATATTACAGAAGACAAGCAGCTTATCTGGGGTCTTGCACTTAGGAAATAGCAGAGTATGTTTTGAAACCTGTGGTTCATGTCCATAACTGGTGGCCTTAACCACTGGGATACACAGTCACAGGCCTGTTATTTTAAATCAAATATGCAGAGTGCAAAGTCAAATTTTTGTTTATTTACAACAGTTGGGAAGTTACTCCCAAAGACAGCTAAACTAATATTTGCCTGCTTTGCTTGGTACCTACTGCATGCTCTGTTCTGAGATGGAAGCATGTGGTTTGCGATTTATACTTCAAAGTTGCCATTTACTGACCACCTACGATGCCAGCCACTCTTCTGATTTTAAATTGCTCTGTATCAAACTGACTCAACTTTCCAGTCGTAAAACAACAACTGCTTATGATCGTTATCTCCCCTGGTTCCGGAGGTTGACTGGGCTCAGCTGGGCTGTTCTGATTGTAGCCTTGCAGAGAGTTGCAGGCTGACGGTGGCTGGGTGGTCAGGCTGCAGACAGGGTGGAATCAACTTACAAAATCCTTCACTCACACGCCGGGGTGGTCAAGCTGCAGACAGGATGGAATCAACTTGCAAACTCCTTCACTCACACGCCGGGGTCTAGGCCAGAAGAATACAGCTGTGGGCTGAGTGCATGGATCTCTCTCTCTCTCTCCATCTCTCCAACACGGCCGCTTGGGGTGGGCAGACTTCTCAGACGTGGCTCAGGGCTTCAAAGCTGTGTGCCCTGAGAGAGCATGCAGAGCCTGACACTTCCACCACATCCTGGTCATCTGTGGGAAGTTATGAGAGGGTCAGCCCATCCTCAGGGAGGGGGATTAGTCTCCACTTCACGACAGAAAGAGTGACAAAGAGTTTAGAGACATGTTTTAAAACCACGATGGAACAATTATAAACACTTGCATCATTACCTTAGTTAATTACCAAATTATCTGTGCAAAGTAGACATTACCTGTTGGGAGAGGAATCAGACACTCAGGTAGGAAGTGACAGAACTCAGATTCAAATTCAGTCTGCCCGAATCTACAACACAATCCTATTCTCTCCTAAATGCTTTCATCTGCCACACTCTAATACCTTAGTCCAAAAAGATGTGACGCTTCCAGCAGAATTAAAACAGAAAATTTCAGGATAAAAAAGAGAACTGTCCCATACAAGTGGAGTAAATCAGTAGTATCAGGTATTCATTCAATTATGAAATATGTTTTAAATGCCTACTGAATCCTAGGTGCTAGGGATATATGGATCGACAGGATTCAAGCAGAGTAAGGAGGGGTAGGTATCAGTATCAGTATTTCCCACATTTTCTGCTCTCATGAATGTTAAGTTTTAGAGGAATTGGCAATTAACAGGCAACCAAGACACAGCAATATGAGTCATGGTAAGTACTCAGAAGTGATTAAAGGGTACGGTGAAATTTGTGTTCTTCATTCCACATGGTTCTTTAGAATTCACAGCCATAGTACCTCACCCACCTTCACACGGATAATAATATAGCGCTGGCCAGGCCCAAAATAGTTGCTCTGGCGACAGCAATGGGCCCAAAAAATGGACACATGACTCAAGAAGTGCTAATTAGAGTGTTTCCTGGATTCACACACGCACAGAGGAAAAAGCAGTTTTCTTTCTACAAGGGCTGTGAAGCGGGGGAAGCTGCGCATGGCAGCGGGTGGCCATGTTGAAGATGCTTACTTGGCTGGAGACGAAGCGAGGCTGGCACTGAGAGGGAGGGAACGCCTTGTGGGGTCAGGGAGAGGAAGGAGAGGGGCGAGGCGAGGAGAGACCTGGTCCGGGCCACCGGGAGCCTTCGCCTTCCGCGGAGCGCTCCGCTTACCGTCGCGGCCTTGCGCTGCCTGGCGCCTGTGGCCGGCTCTGCAAAACCCACTCAAGTGTGAGGCCAGGACAGGTCTTTCTTGTCTCTCTGGGTACAGACTCTGGGACACAATTGGTGCTCAATGAATTTTTATCTGATTAATGAAGAATGACGGATGAGTAAGCGAATGACTTTGAGAACAAAAGAAATCACACAGAGGAAACCCTCTTTCACCTCTAACTAGAAGGACGGTGCCCAGCTAAGCTGAGGAGTCAAGGAAATTTTAGCATTTTCATATTTTTAAAAAAACTTTAATTAATATTGAGTTTCCTCAAAAAATTAAGACTAGAATTGCCACACAATCTAGCAAACCACTTCTGGGTGTATTTCCCAAGAAATGAAAACAGAATATCAGAGAGATAGCTGCACCCCCATGCTCATTGCAATGTTATTCACAATAGCCAAGACATGGAAACAACTTAAGTGTTCATCAGCAGATGAATGGTTAAAGAGGATGTACACACACACACACACACACACACACACACACACACATACAAGGGAGTATTATTCAGGCATGAGAAAGAAGGAAATTCTGTCATTTGTTACAACAGGGATAGACCTTAAAGGCGTTATGCTAAGTGAAATAAACCAGACAAAGGAGGACGGATAGGGTGTGGGGTCATTTACACAGGAAGTTTGAAAAAAAAGTCAGACTCAGAGAAACAAAGAGTCCAAAAGTGGTTGCCAGGGGCTGGAGGGCATGGAAGTACGGAGAACTCAGTGGAAGAGCACAGACTTAGCATAAACTTTCAGCTGTAAGATATAAAGGTCTGAGGATCTGATGTAAATGCGGGACTGTAGTTGACAGCATTGTGCTGTGCAATTTAAATCTGCTAAGAGAATCAAACCTAAATGTCTCACCACTATCCCCCATCTCCCCGTAAAACATGATTTGTGAGGTGAGAGATCTGTTAATTAGATGGGGGAAATCCTTTCACAATTTATAATGTATATCAAATCAGTACAACATACATTTTAAATATCTTACAACTTTATATGTCAATTATATTTCAACAAAACTGGAAAGAATTTAAAAAACACACAGTATTGCAATTTCCCTGGTGGTCCAGTGGTTATAACTCCGTGCTTCCAGAGCAGGGGCACCAGTTTGATCCCCGGGCAGGAGACTGAGGTCCCCCATGCCGCTGCAGCATGGCCAAAAAATTAAAAGAAGAAAAACATGTAATATTGATTCAAATACTCCATTATCAACAGTCATCAGTTAGTAGCATACAACATACAGTCATACAAGCTGTAAGTTTTCCTTACAATGAATACAAGTTAGATAATGAAACCAAATATCCCAAATCTTTAAAATATGTACATCTTAAGGATCAACTTAGTTTAAGGAACTCAGTACCGACAGGTAATGGCCAAAAAATTAAAAGAAGAAAAACATGTAATATTGATTCAAATACTACATTATCAACAGTCATCAGTTAGTAGCATACAACATACAGTCATACAAGCTGTAAGTTTTCCTTCACATGGACATGAATACAAGGTAGATAATGAAACCAAATATCCCAAATCTTTAAAATATGTACATCTTAAGGATCAACTTAGTTTAAGGAACTCAGTACCGACAGGTAGAGCACATAGAAATGAGAAAGTAAGAGGAGTTAAAACATTCATAGTTCCAGCTTTCTGTCATCATGGGCTTCAAGCCTATAAAAATAATGGAACTTCCTTCAGAATTAAATAATAACAACTGGAGTTAGTACAGTTAGTGAAGAATCAGGCAGCTAGGGCCTGAGGACCAAAACGTTACCAGATTGGATGTGTCTTTGTGAAACCTCAGAGGTGTAATTTAAAAATTACTGGGTTAATTTGCTTTTCGAGAGCAAATGGCCCCTAAAAATTATGGTGTAATTTATCATCCAGGCATGAGGATGAAAAGTTCCTGGTGGGTAGCCAGGCTTTGTCTGGTCTCATAAATTCTGGTGTTCCGAGATTTCCTCCATCCCTGGCTAGTTTATGGACACAGTAGATTTCCATGTTATCACCTTTCATTTCCAGTTCTGGCAGTATAGACCTTTTTATTAAAAAGAAATCAAAATAAACTAAAGCCAATAAACAGCAATAAAAATTCATAAAGAATGCAGACATAGAATCTGATGCTGGTGGTCATTAAATTCTAAAGGCTTCCTTCTTTTCCACTACACTCAGGAGACCACTACCCTCATGCTTCTTCCTATCCCAACCCCTTCTAAACTAGCCTTCACTTATCCACACTCAGGAGCAAATGACGGTGAGCAAAGACATTTCTCTTTCAAAGTGCCTTGATGATTTAAGAGAGCTAAGCTTCAAGATAGGACCGTGAGTTCTGATGGCAAGCTATCCAGTCCAGTGAGAAGATAGACAATGCATTTTGGGGCCCATGGGTTTTTACAGAAACCTTCCTGGTATCATAGGATAGCAAGTTTTGCAAACAAACCCAAATAAAAGGGTCTTCAGTTCAGTTTGGTTCAGTCATTCAGTCGTGTCCAACTCTTTGAGACCCCATGAATTGCAGCATGCCAGGCCTCCCTGTCCATCACCAACTCCCGGAGTTTATCCAAACTCATATCCATCGAGTCAGTGATGCCATCCAGCCATCTCATCTTCTGTTGTCCCCTTCTCCTCCTGCCCCCAGTTCCTCCCAGCATCAGAGTCTTTTCCAATGAGTCAACTCTTTGCATGAGGTGGCCAAAGTACTGGAGTTTCAGCTTTAGCATCATTCCTTCCAAAGAACACCCAGGACTGATCTCCTTTAGAATGGACTGGTTGGATCTCCTTGCAGTCCAAGGGACTCTCAAGAGTCTTCTCCAACACCATAGTTCAAAAGCATCAATTCTTTGGCACTCAGCTTTCTTCACAGTCCAACTCTCACATCCATACATGACCACTGGAAAAACCATAGCCTTGACTAGATGGACCTTTCTTGGCAAAGTAATGTCTGTGCTTTTGAATATGCTATCTAGGTTGGTCATAAGTTTCCTTCCAAGGAGTAAGTGTCTTTTAATTTCATGGATGCAGTCACCATCTGCAGTGATTTTGGAGCCCCAAAAACTAAAGTCTGACACTGTTTCCACTGT
>SJYT01084157.1:127123-155773 GCA_006410635.1 Cephalophus harveyi | reverse complement strand
AGAAGGGGACGACCGAGGATGAGATGGCTGGATGGCATCATGGACTCGATGGACGTGTCTGAGTGAACTCCGGGAGTTGGTGATGAACAGGGAGGCCTGGCGTGCTGCGATTCATGGGGTCGCAAAGAGTTGGACACGACTGAGCGACTGAACTGAATACAGCAAATTAAATTCTGTGTTGGCAAAAAAACAAAACTGATTAAAATGATCCGAGATGTCCTTTCAATCTAAGATAGTTTGAAGATTTTTTTATGTAAAGACTAAATTAATCTAAAGCAACCCTACTGGCTTTTAGTGAGTTAAAATTGCTTGTTTTCATTCAATGTCAATGGGTTTACATTCCTTCAAAGGTAAACTTTATTTGTTTATGTTTATTCGCTTTATTTTTGCTGCACTGCATCTTAGTTGTAGCATGCAGGATCTTCACTGTGGCGCGTGTCTCCTCTCCAGTTGTGGTTCATGGGCTCTGTATTTTGCAGCACTCGAGCTCAGTAGTTGCGGTGTGGGATTAGTTGCCCCGTGGCATGTGGGATCTTAGTTCCCTGATCAGGAATTGAACCTGTGACCCCTGCATGGGAAGGTGGATTCTTAACCACTGCACCTCCAGGGAAGTCCGGTAAGCTATATTTATATATTTTTTATTTTGGGCTGTGCTGCAGGGCTTGTGGGATCTTAGTTCCCCGACCAGGGACTGAACCCAGCCTGGCAGTGAAACACCAAGTCTTAAGCACTGAACCATCAGGAAATTCCCAAAATGTAGGCTTTAATAGCCAGCATAGGTGAAAAGGCTGTGATTCTTCCTCAGGGCTGTTGCTCGCACCTTATCTGCCAATGAGTGGTTGAATATTCCTTTCCTGATTTGTTCCTTTGTTCCCAGGGCATGTGGAACTTCCCTGACCAGGGACTGATTGAATCTGCACCTCCTGCCGTAGAAATGTGGAGTCTGGACCCACTGGATCACCAGGGAAGTCCACCACTGATCTTTTTTATTGTCTCTATAGTTTTACCTTTTCCATGGTGTCACATAATTGGAATCATCTAGTAGATAGTCTTTTCAAACTGGCTTGTTTGACTTAGCAATATGCATTTATGATTGAGTCCTCTATGTTTTTTCGTGGCTTGAGAGCTCATTTCTTTTTATGGTTGAAAAATACACAATCATACAAATGTCCCATGCTTTGTTTATTCACCTACTGAAGAACATCTTGGTTATTTCTAAGTTTTGGCAGTTATGAATTCATGTTCTGGTTTTTGTGTGGACATGATTTTCAGCTAATTTGGTTTTCAGCTAATGCTAAGGAGCATGACTGCCAGATCATATGGTTAAGAGTAGGCTTAGTTTCTTTTCCTTTTTTTTTTTTAATGTTTTTATTGAAATATAGTTCATTTACAATCAATGTTGTATTCGTTTCAGGT
The DNA here is from genome assembly GCA_006410635.1 of Cephalophus harveyi. Lineage (NCBI taxonomy): Eukaryota > Metazoa > Chordata > Mammalia > Artiodactyla > Bovidae > Cephalophus > Cephalophus harveyi. The sequence continues at coordinate 154,357 of SJYT01084157.1, read as the reverse complement.
GTACAGCAAGGTGATTCAGATATATGTATGTGTGTCTTTTTTTCAGATTCTTTTCCCTTATAGATTATTTCAGATCATTGAGTATCATTCCCTGTGCTATACAGTAGGTCCTTGTTGGTTATCTATTTTATATAAAGCAGTGTGTATGATTAATCCCAAACTCCTAGTTCATCTCTTCCCCCTCCACCCCGTCAAGAGTAGGCATAGTTCCGTTAAGAAACTGCTAAACTGTCCTTCAAAGTGGTTGTACCATGTTGTATTCCTATCAGCAAATGAATGAGCATTGTTACTTATAGTACTTAAAAAAAAATCTATTAACAACAACATTTAAAAACAAATCTCTGCATAAGCTATTTGTTTATAAAGAATAGCCATTGTTTGTTGTTTATGAAGCAGAGCTTCCCCCCCTTACTGATTGTATTTTAATACTTTTTTTTCCCAGTGGATAGAGTTTCTCCTCACTGTGAAGGATCTGCCTATAGGTAGAGTCCTCCAGAATTCAATTTTTGATGTTGAATCTTTGAATTCTTAACAAGTAGTGATGAGGAATTATTTTTTAAGTTTTAATAAAATCATATGCTGCCCTTGACAACACCATATAGAACGCAAGGCCAAAGTTTGAGGTATTTGTTACCTGACAGTAAAATCTTTTACCAGTCAATTTTGCATGTAGGCATAATTAACGTTAGCATGTAAAACAACCACAAAGACTTTGAGTGTGCTCTGCTGAGTTATTTTTAGGTTCATGCAAAATATTTTGTTAATGTAATTTTCAGATTACTTATCTAAACATTCAAAGGAAAGACAAGGAGACCTTTCATGCTGCCACTGCAGGGCTCACCCGTCCCCTCCTTGGACCTACACTGGAAACTCCCAGGATTGTACCATAGAAATATATTCATGCCTTTACTCATAGACTCATGAGCTAGAGGGTCTCTCAAAGGCATAAGCCTGACCCAATTTAGGACATATGCAACACAGAATGCTTACTCTAATCTTCCAGAATTCCAGATTTTCTTTTCTACTAAAACAGAAAAATTCACAATTTTTTCCTTTTTTAAAGGAAGGAAAGGCCAAACCGAACTTCTTTGACCGCAGTTAGAGAATCATTCCTTTGTTTTCTTCTGTTTCAAGAACACCAGGAGCATTTTCCTTAAATGTTCTCACCGTAATGACCACAAAATGGTAGTTAGGTGAGGTGAAGCATGTGTTAACTAACCCTATTGTGGGAAATAGTTTGCAATATATGCAAGTATCAAATCATCCCCTTATACACCTTAAGCTTCCATAATGTTAAACATCAATAATATCTCAATAAAGTTGGGAAAAATGTAAGTTCTTTACTTACATGAAGACAGGCTCCCTTTTCACCATGGCTTTTGTGTTATTATTTTAAAATAAGGCCTTCTTTTTATTCTTGGCCTTTTCCCTTATTCCTTTTTTAAATTCTCTTCCATTATGGTTTATTATAGGACACGGAATGTAGTTCCCTGAGTTGTCCAGTTTGACCTTGTCGTTTATCCTTTCTCTCCATAACAGTTTGCACCTGCTAACACCAAACTCGCAGTCCATCCCTCCCCCACCTCCCCCTGCCTGGGCCACCACAGGTCTGTTCTCTGTCTGCGAGCCTGTTTCTGTTTCATGGGTAAGTTCATCTGTATCATATTTTAGATTCCACATATTAAGTGATATCATACGGTATCTATCTTTCCCTTCTGACTTATTTTGCTTAGTGTGATAATCTCTACGTCCAACCATGTTGCTGTAAATGGCATGATTTCATTCTTTTTTTACGTCTGGGTAGTATTCTCTTATTCTTGAGCCTACATATTTGTTATCTTTCTAGACAATTTGATCAACATTTATAGAGCACCTATTATGTGCAAAGTTTTGGATTAAGTTCTAGGAATTCCTTTAAGGAAACATCGAGGACATGAGTTGGCAAACTTTTGCTGTAAATGACCAGATAAATATCTCAGTTTTTTGGGGGGGGCTTTCCAGTCTGTGTCACACTAGTCAACTTTCTAAACAATTCAATTAACATTTCATGATGTAGTGCTAAGGCAGCTACAGACAATAAGTCAAAGGATGGGCATGGCTGTGTGCCAATACACCTTTTTATAAAAACAGGTTATGGACTCTTGATGAAGGAGATTACTGATCCTGCTAAAATGAATTGGAATACAATGTAAAGAGTACCCTTCATCAGCAGTATACACATGATATGTGAACTCTAAAAGCAGTTCAAACAACTTGAGATTGGAATACAGCAAAGGAAAGTAATTCATTCTATCTGGCATTGTGAAGCAAGTTTTCATTTAGGAGGTAACTTTTAGGTTTTAAAGGATTCCAGGAGGAAGAAAGGGTTTTGAAAAGAGAATTCCAACTAGTGTGAACAAGGAATGTGAGCATGAAAAAACATGTCATGCTTGGGAAGTCTCAAGTTCTCCTTTTGTGGCTGAAGCACAGTTTCTTTATAGGAAGATGTGGGTGAAAGGCATTCTGGAGCCAGACTGTCAGAGGCTCTGAGGCTGCCCTCTGGGAACTAGATTTCAGCTGAGTGTCAAGATTGGAACACCATCAGCTTTGTTTACAAATGCAATCTGTAGGTCTATTCCTGTGGAGAGCATTTTGGAATGGGAGAGAGGAGAGGCAGGGAAATAAGTTGTAAACCCATTTCTGTTGTCCAAGTGAGAGAGGGTAAGGCTTGAACTGGGGCAGTGACTTTGGGATGGAGAAGAGAGGCTTTGGGAGATGAATTGACAGGTCATAATGGCTAAATGGTTGTTTCTAAAATGCTGGGACTGTCCCCGGTTGCTTGTGTGCCATGTAGTGTTCAGATTGCTCTCGGATCCCTTCCCTGCCCTTCCTTGCTTGTCATCTTGGGTAACCGACCCCCTCAAACTGCTGTGCCCGGCTCCCTTTCCTCTTGGCTTCTGGTTGGGTCAGAGGTGGGAGGAGGAGAGAAGCCAAGCCTGTTCTCCCCTCTCGCCCTGTCCCCATGGCATCAGCTGCCGTGGCTGAGTCTCCTTGCCACATCTAGCTCCTGCCGTGGTCCCAGGTTCTGGCTTCCACCTGGTGTCCTTGCTCTGCTGCTGCTGCTGCTAAGTCGCTTCAGTCGTGTCCGACTCTGTGCGACCCCATAGACGGCAGCTCACCAGGCTCCGCTGTCCCTGGGATTCTCCAGGCAAGAACACTGGAGTGGGTTGCCATTTCCTTCTCCAATTCATGAAAGTGAAAAGTGAAAGTGAAGTCACTGAGTCGTGTCCAACTCTCAGAGACCCCATGGACTGCAGCCTACCATGCTCCTCCATCCATGGGATTTTCCAGGCAAGAGTACTGGAGTGGGGTGCCGTTGCCTTCTCCGGTCCTTGCTCTAGGGCTCTCTAAGCCCACCTTTGCTGCACTGTTTCAGTGTCAGTGGTCACAGAGGCTTCCTGCTGCTCTAACCTCTCTCTGGGTTGCCTCACCTTCCTCTGTTTTCTCTTTCAGTTTTTCTGATCTGTTTGTAACCAGTTCTCCTCAGTTGAACTAATTAATATAAGTTCTATTTTTCTAACCAGATCCTAGCTGATAGAGATGGTAATGATTACACTAGTTGGGCAATACAGGGGTTTAAGTTAGAAAGGAAGACAATTCAGTTTTCAGTCTGACTCATGGTTTGATAGAAAGTCCCTGTGGTATCTGTGATGACCTTCATCCCTGCTTCCTCTCGACCGGGGGTCCCTAACCTCTGGGATCTCCTGTCTGATGATCTGAGGTGGAGCTGATGTAATAATAATGGAGATAATGTGCAGGGTAAATGCAAAGTGCTTGAGTCATCCTGACATCATGCCCCTCCCCTTCCCTGTGCCATGTGGGAAAATTGTCTTCCACAAAATCAGTCCCTGGTACCACAATGGTTGGGAACCGCTGCTCTAGACCATTCGTTGCGAAGCTAGTCCGAATAGTTGTTTAAAACCCTGAGTATATCATATCCTTCCCTACTTAAAACCTCCCAGTGACTTTTTGTTGTACCTAGAATGAAAGCTAAACTCCTATTTAAGCTTCTGCTTGCACCTATTATCTTTCTCTGCTCACTTACCCTGTCTAGCCAGCGTAGCCCCCTTGCTGTCCCTCAGACTCACTAAGTTGATTTCTGTCTCAGGGCCTTTGCACTTCTGCTCTTCCTGCTGGAAATGCTCCTTGTGCCACTCTCCATGTGTTGTCTGCACGCAGGTCTCTCTTTTCGTGCCACCTCTTCAGAGATCCCACCACCAGTTACCTCCTTACTGGTTTCTGTTCTTCGTCACGTGTATCAGTCTATGAAATTCTATCCTTTATGTATTTCTACTTCTTTAAAGCTTAAAGGTAAAAAAAATTACCTTGTCCACCTTTCTATTCTTAGCACTTACATGCAGTCTGGCATATAATTAAGGACACATGCATGTCTGCGTGCTCAGTTGCTTTAGTCATGTCCGACTCTTTGCAATCTCATGAAATGTATCCCACCAGGCTCCTCTGTCCATAGAATTTTCCTGGCAAAAATAGTAGACTGGGTTGCCATGCCCTCCTCCAGGGGATCTTCCCAACTAAGGGATTGAACCCGTGTCTCCTGCCTTGCAGCTGGATTCTTTACCACTGAGCCCCACAGGAAGCCAAGGACAGCATAAATATTTGCTAATGAATAGTGATGTTACCTTTATAAAGTGTTGTATAGCAGAGGTGCCTTATATACTCATTTATTTATTTATTTTTGGTACCTGGATAGGGACTTGAACCCTGGACCCTTGGATTAAAAGTCTGATGCTTTATTAGCTGAGCTGCCCAAGCACTCTTATACAAGGTACTTTTTAAAAAATTACTTTGCCTATTAATTTACTTTTGTGCTATCTCTTCCTGCAATGCCCTCTCCCATTCCATCTTCACCGTTCTTCCAAAACAGTTGGAATCCTTTCCTCTGTGAGACTCTCCCTCCTTACTCCACACAGGGAGTTGACTTCTCCCTTCTTTGGGGCCCATTGTACCCCAGCAAGACTAACATTTTATTGTAGTCACTTGATTGCAGCCATGAAATTAAAAGACACTTACTCCTTGGAAGGAAAGTTATGACCAACCTAGATAGCATATTAAAAAGCAGAGATATTACTTTGGCAACAAAGGTCTGTCTAGTCAAGGCTATGGTTTTTCCAGTGGTCATGTATGGATGTGAGAGTTTGACTGTGAAGAAAGCTGAGTGCCGAAGAATTGATGCTTTTGAACTGTGGCGTTGGAGAAGACTCTTAAGAGTCCCTTGGACTGCAAGGAGGTCCAACCAGTCCATTCTGAAGGAGATCAGCCCTGGGATTTCTTTGGAAGGAATGATGCTAAAGCTGAAACTCCAGTACTTTGGCCACCTCATGCCAAGAGTTGACTCGTTGGAAAAGACTCTGATGCTGGGAGGGATTGGGGGCAGGAGGAGAAAGAGGATGAGATGGCTGGATAGCATCACCAACTCGATGCACGTGAGTTTGGGTGAACTCCGGGAGTTGGCGATGGGGCTGGAGGCCTGGCGTGCTGCGATTCATGGGGTCACAAAGAGTTGGACACGACTGAGCGACTGAACTGAACTGAAGTGAATATTTATCTCCTTTTTCTAAATATCAACCTCTTAAAGAGAAGTGGAGATCATGAATTTTTACCGCCATAGCTTCAGTCTGTATAATAGTGCCTGATGTATTGTTGCATTTGGTAAATATTTGTTAAATGAATGAATCAAGTAGGAGATACAGATTTTCCAGCTTCACATTTCTACTTGTTTCCATACACTATGGATCACTGGGAAGGAAAAATGGTTCCAAATCTGTAAAATGGGGATAATAGTCCCAACCTCACACTGTTTGTGGACATGACTAAAGTAATGGAATGAACAATCTTAGGAGATTATAAAAATAACATAAGTAAAACCTGCCATTCATGTATTACAGGAAAAGGGCTTCTTCCATTGACTAGAATCCTTGTCAAGACTGATATGAATATCAGTCTTACCTGAGACTTGTCTATAAGACACCTTAAACTTTCTAGAATGTTCATGATGATTTGTGAAGAATGTCCTGAAGAAGGTATAGTTGAGGTAGCGTGTGTGTTAAGTCACTTCAGTAGTGTCTGACTCTTTGCAACCCTATGGAGTATAGCCCACCGGACTCCTTGGTCCATGGTATTCTCCAGGCAAGAATAACTTCACAGAAAAATAGGAAAATGTCTGAAATATTTGGCTTTTTCAGACACTCAGTTAACCCTGGGAGGAAGGCCTTATAGTACATTTTCTGGGGATAAGTGTACAGAGCCATGGATGAGAGAAGTACACACTCGGGGACCCCGAGGCTTGTCTTGGGTGCAGGTCCAATATGCGCAGAGCCAGGCAGTGTCCAGCTGCACCCACCCTTTCCCCTGTGAACCCAAGTCCCCAGCCCAGCACCAGGGAAGACTGGTTGTCACTGAGAACTGGAGTGTTGGGTCCCGACAAGTGCCCTCTTGATCTGGTGCCTTTAAATCCTCAGCTCCTGATCTGTGTGACTTAGAGATGCCAAAGGTGGGATGCAAACGTACTAACCACTCTTTCTGCCGGCAGCTTTCCCCTGTGCGACTCTGCTGTGCCCTTGGGAAGCTGAGAGGCTGTTTTGTCTTCAGCCCTGTTTTGCCCTGAATTTTACTAAGTATATAATTTACTATTAAGTAAAGACCAGAAGGAAATGGCAACCCACTCCAGTGTTCTTGCCTGGAGAATCCCAGAGACGGGGGAGCCTGGTGGGCTGCCGTCTATGGGGTCGCACAGAGTCGGACATGACTGAAGTGACTTAGCAGCAGCCGCAAAGACCAGAAAGAAGAAACAGATTTGAAAACATTTTAAAATATTTAAGTGCCAAAGTTTCTTTTTCTAAGGATAAAACTAATGACAGAAGGTTGATTTTCATCCAAAATTTCCTTGAGGACAAAAACAACCTTTTTGAACACATCTTGATTGAACCTGGCTGGGGCAGGGGCATGGTGGGTGGGGACCCTGGGCGAATTGGGGTTCTCTATGTGAAACTGACTGTGACCTTGGCTTTGAAGATGAAATAACAGTGTGCTGAGACACCTTCCCCCTTGTGTCACTCATACTACGTTTCCATGAAGGGGGTCTTAACCACAATTTCAGACATATCTTTATGTCTGAAAAATAATCCCAGTTCTGCTAAAATAGTTGTGGGTATTTTTGTTAATACACAGAGCCAAGTTTTAAAAGAAATCCAAGGCTTTAAAAAATGAAAAAATATTAATTACTTGCTTCCCCCAACTCTCTGTCCTTTAAAAATTAAATATTCTAGGGCTTCCCTGGTGGCTCAGTGGTAAAGAATCTGCCTGCTAACACAAGAGACATAGGTTGGATCTCTGATCTGGGAAGATCCTACATGCTATGGAGCAAACAAGCCCATGGGCCACAGCTTTGAGCCTGTGCTCCAGAGCCTAGGATCTGCAACAACTGGGTCCACGTGCTGCAACTTCTGAAGCTCATGTGCCCTAGAGCCTGTGCTCTGCAACAAGAGAGACCACTGCAATGAGAAGCCCACCCACCGCAACTAGAGAGTAGCCGCCACTTGCCACAACTAGAGAAACACCCATGCAGCAACAAAGGCCCAGCACAGCCAAAAATAACAATAATAAAAAATTAAGTATTCCAAGAAAATATATGTGAATGGTTGGCACATAAGCATTAGCTACTCTTCTCTGTGATCTGTTTTTTGCATTCCTTTCTCTCTCTCTCTTTTAAAAAAATATTGTATTTAATTATATGTTTCCACATCCCTCATTAGACTTGATCTCATCTGGGTCAGGATCAAGTTTCATCCATCTTGGATTTATCAGAGCCTATGATATGAGTGTGCCTAATGCAGAATTGTCTTTCAAAAATTACTTGTTGAATGAATGAAGTATCATTTTTAGCTCTAGGCTTTTGGCTGTCTAATTCAGACAGTTCAGTTCAGTCGCTGAGTAGTGTCCGACTCTTTGCAACCTCATGAATTGCAGCATGCAGGCCTCCCTGTCCATCACCAACTCCCGGAGTTCACCCAAACCCATGAACATCGAGTTGGTGATGCCATCCAGCCATCTCATCCTCTGTCATCCCCTTTTCCTCCTGCCTCCAATCCCTCCCTGCATCAGAGTCTTTTCCAATGAGTCAACTCTTCTCATGAAGTGGCCAAAGTACTGGAGTTTCAGCTTTAGCATCATTCCTTTCAAAGAAATCCCAGGGCTGATCTCTTCAGAATGGACTGGTTGGATTTCCATGCAGTGCATAGGACTCTCAAGAGTCTACTCCAACACCACAGTTCAAAAGCATCAATTCTTCGGTGCTCAGCTTTCTTCACAGTCCAACTCTCACAGCCATACATGACTACTGGAAAAACCATAGCCTCTGACTAATTAGATAATTTTTAATTCATCTCAAGCACTAGCTCTTAATCAGATCTAACGGTGCCCAAGTTCACCTTTAATAAAAGAAGTACAAATTAACACTACTGCAGTATCACTTTTTCATCTGCCATATCCTTGTATATGTTGTACACATACTATCAACACTTTGTTAGTTGTATATGTTAATATTACTCCTAGGGAAGGCACTTTAGCAATACCTATCAAAATTCCAAATGAACATACTCTTTGATGCAGGAATTCTATTTCTAGGAATTTATCTTGACTGTTATTCTCTCACATGTGGCAATGCTACAGGTAGGAACATTCACTGTGGTCTTGTGTGCAGTAGTAAAAATCTTGAAATGACCTAAATGTTCACCAATAGGAAGCTAGTTAAATAAATAATGGTCCATGCATGCAACAATCTAATCCAGAGGAAGAAAAGGATGAGGCAGCTCTATATCCACTGATAGGGGATGAATGCTAAGATACATTGTTAAGTCAGAAAAACAAGATTCAGGGCAGTGTATCCAGCATGCAACCATAAATTATGTAAATGATGATAAGATTAACAGACATATTTACATGTGTAGGCATAACTATTCCTGAATGGACTTATAAAACCCTAGAATTATTGGCTATCTCTTGTTCAGGGAGCTGAGTGGATAGGGGACAGGGAGCTATGGTTTCTGTCCCTCGCAACACAAAAAGTCCTCTTTGATTCGTTTGTTTAACCCTCATCATTTCCCCATTACTGTTAGGATTAAGTCCCAAATCCTTCTCGTGGTCTGCAAGGTGCTTTGTCACAGGACTCCTCCTTCCCTCCCCTGCCTCTTCAGCTTCTTTCCCTCTTGGCTTGGTCTTCTTTCATTTCCTCAAACATCATTCTTCTTCCCATCTCATGGCCTTCACAGATGCTGTTCCTCTGCCTGGAACACTCCTCCTCTCTGCTTTCACTAATTCCTAGTGACCCTTGAGGCAGCAAGTTTGAGACCCCCTTCATCAGTGTGAACTTTTCTACCCCCCCCAGTCTAGTGTAGGCCCCTGATAGATGCTCCAATGGCATCGTAAACTTCTTTTTCTGTAGTAAACACTGAATTGCAATTAATTGGAACTAAAACACTGTTTGATGTCTGTTTTCCTTTCTGAGTCACAAGCTAATGTCTGTCTTGGTTACTTCTGTATATATTCATAGTACAAAGCAGGTGCTCATAAGCACTTGTGAATGGAAGCGAAGAAAGAAGGAATGAAGGTGGTTGGGGGAGGAAGTGGGGAAGGTAACACGTAAAGGAAAGATGAAGGAAGGGAGAAAGGAAGTAACAGCCAAGACAATAAAGTCCACTGTAAAGTGCTATCCCTATATGTTCATCATTACAATTCATATCTTATGAAAATTGAGTATTGTGGTTTATTGCTTAGTGAAAAATAAAATTCTCACCACCAGTGAATTTTTGTTTTACTTTAGCCTGCTGCTGCTGCTGCTAAGTCACTTCAGTCGTGTCCAACTCTATTAGACCCCATAGACGGCAGCCCACCAGCCTCCCCCATCCCTGGGATTCTCCAGGCAAGAACACTGGAGTGGGTTGCCATTTCCTTCTCCAATGCATGAAAGTGAAAAGTGAAAGGGAAGTCGCTCAGTCTTGTCTGACTCTTAGTGACCCCATGGACTGCAGCCCACCAGGCTCCTCCATCCGTGGGATTTTCCAGGCAAGAGTACTGGAGTGGGGTGCCATTGCCTTCTCTGTTACTTTAGCCTAGAATCATGTTATTCTGAATTTTTCTTCTTTTACCACTGAGGGGCAGTAGCTTTTCACTCAGAACGTACTGATTTCTATCTTTTATGGGTGGGAAAATGTTTTAATACATACACATTAGGGCTTTAGGCTATTTTAACTAGTCCATATATTTTTACATTGATGTTGCTGTGTCTAAATATAAATCAGATGGTTATTTGACTGCATTTAGAATGAATCAAACTTCTTTCCCAGCCTCCAAGACCCTGAAGGAGCTTGTCTGCCTTGGAGGCCTTGTCACTCATTATTTCTTCCTAGAATGCCATCCTCATTCAGGCTTCTGTTCCAATGTAAGCAATTCAAAAAGGGCTTTCCAGATCTTTCCATCTAAATTAGCTTCACCCAGGGGCCAGATGGGTTTGTTAGGTCCGAATTTGAGAAAGAGAATACAAAATTATGAATATAAAAATCCATACAATAGTAAACACTTACTTAGAAAAAAATCACAGCAAAGGACACAGCAGAAAGACTGACACATACCATAGCCATTAGAAAAGCCTGAAGAAGAACATGTAATTTTAATAATTAACTGCCTGACATAATATGTTTTTACCCTACAATTCTGGGTATATACTCTTTGGTTACCTCTCCGTATTACAGTAATGGTGTGGTATTATTTTCTAGTTGGTGAATAAGAAGATAATCCAGTCTTTGGTAAAATGTCATTGATTGAAATGTGTTTTTATGATTTATAGTACAGAAAAGTTGTTCTTTGCTTTCTCTACTCATTATTTGTAATGACATGTTAAGTTTTAGGATTGCTATCAAAATTTTAGAGGGCTTTCCAGGTGGCTCAGTGGTAAAGAATCTGCCTGCCAATGCAGGAGATGCAGGTTTGGTCCCTGGATCAGGAAGATCCCTGGGTCAGGAAGATCCCCTGGAGGAGGGCATGGCAACCCACTCCAGTATTCTTGCCTGGGAAATTCCATGGACAGAGGAGCTGGGCAGGCTACAGTCCATGAGATTGCAAAAGAGCTGGTCACGACTTAATGACTAAACTAAAACAACAAAATTTTAGCAGTCTCTTTTAGGTTTTTTTTGTATGTGGGCTCTAAGAAGTGATTTTGTTTCCAGGTGTCTGGTGTGTGTGCATGTGTGTGCCTTCACACTAGACTAGCATCACAGTTCCTCCAGGGGCTTGAACTGGGCCTGCACGGATGAAGAGCTCTGAAACTTAAGTTGCATTATGTTGGAGTCAATGCCCCTCAATTCCGCTCCTCAATTACTTGTTATCACTTCCCTTGGTTTTCATTTTCCTCAACACTCACCACAATCTGAGCTTGTCTTATTATGCACCAGCCGTTTGCAGATGGCCTTCCCCCACTGCCATGGAGCTGACAGGGACCACAGGCCCTTGACAGTGCCGCTGGGCCCCCAGAGCCTCCCACAGGCATGGCCTAGGAGAGGGGCTCAATGTTTGTTGAATGAATGAGTGAAAGAAAGTTACTCGGGATTTGATATTAATCTCTCAAATTTGTTCTTGGAATTTATGAATGTTGATCTCTCATAAAAGCCACTTTAATTAAGCTTGATGGTGTAGCAAGTGTTAGGAGCACCAATTGTGTTAATAGGATAATTTTCTGAAATGGCAGTTTTTACCCACTATCACAATGTGTACATTTCTTTGACTAGAAATTTCAAAAGAGTATACCCAGAGTCTTTAGAATTTGTGTGGGATTTAGTTCAGTTCAATTCAGTTGCTTAGTCTTGTCCAACTTTTTGCGACCCCATGGACTGCAGCACGCCAGGCTTCCCTGTCCATCACCAACTCCTAGAGCTTACTCAAACTCATGTCCATTGAGTTGGTGATGTCATCCAGTCATCTCATCCTCTGTTGTCCCCTTCTCCTCCCAGCTTCAATCTTTCGGAGCATCAGGGTCTTTTCCAATGAGTCAGTTCATTGCATCAGGTGGCCAAAGTATTGGAGTTTCAGCTTCAGCATCAGTCCTTCCAATGAATATTCAGGACTGATCTCCTTTAGGATGGACTGGTTTGATCTCCTTGCAGTCCAAGGGACTCTCATGAGTCTTCTCCAACACCACAGTTCAAAAGCTTCAATTCTTTGGCGTTCAGCTTTCTTTATAGATCCATAATATAACAGCTTTCTAACTTTCTTGCTCTATTATAATGTAAAAACAAAGCAAGAGAATTGACATTCTCACACATTTTCAAGTTATTAATTTTTAAAATCATAAGTGTACATATTTTAAAATTTGCAAAGGATGTCATTTTTAACTTATTATAAATCTATACCTTAAAAAGCCAGCTGTATTAATTGGAAGCAAAATACCAAATCAATTTGATTCCTGTCTTTATCCCTTTTAGAAATGCATTAATGAACTCTTCCTGCTGCTAAGTCACTTTAGTCATGTCCAACTCTGTGCGACCCCATAGACTGCAGCCCACCAGGCTCCCCTGACCCTGGGATTCTCCAGGCAATAACACTGGAGTGGGTTGCCATTTCCTTCTCCAATGCATGAAAGTGAAGAGTGAAAGTGAAAAGTAAAATTGAAGTCTCTCAGTCATGTCTGACCCTCAGCGACCCCATGGACTGCAGCCTTCCAGGCTTCTCCATCCATGGGATCTTCCAGGCAAGAGTACCGGAGTGGGGTGCCATTGCCTTCTCCACATATTAGAAAATATTATAAAGTTTGTCTTTCTTCCTTAAATTTGTATTCTCATTCTACTCCTCCTCCTCGCTCGGTGTCATTTATTTTTATGTCTGAACATCTGTAGATAGACCCACCAAATTTTCTACCACAAAAACATGTTTATACATGTAAATGTAAGTTTGTAAAGTTTCTGTTGTAATAACAAGCTCAAAATATTTAACATTTCTTTTAGACTGAGTTATTATTACTATTGTTATTCAGGTAATCAAAAGATAAATATATGACAAATTTTGATATGTAATTATGAAAGGTAAAATGTTACTAGAAATACATTTCTTTATTAAATGAGTTGAACTGGTTTTTCAATTAGCTTATGTATGCACATTTGAATATTATTTATTGGTAGGATGAGGCAGAGTTTAGCATCAATTCTATGCCTACTTACTTTTTTATAGACTTAAGTTCTGAGAAATCTTATTCAAATAAGTAAGCAGATGGTAAAGAATATTTTGTTACAGCACTATTACTCAATCCCCTGGACACCTTCCAAGTTTTACATCAGAAATTATATAATGCTATATCACCAGGAATTATTATTGTTAATGCCCTGCTAGCTAACATATCCTACTTCAGCTACACTAATAGCAAAGAATTAGGAACCAGCTGACTTGCAAAAATATTAATCAACTATTAAAGTCATTTACTTTTTCAGCACCAGTGTTTAGGGATCTCCCTGTGTTTGGGGTTTCAGATGTTTTGACATCTCAAGATAATTTCAGGTTTCACAATTCAGTGTAGAAAGATTTGGAATGAGTGAAATATGTGCTTTAAATTTGTTTTTGATAGGGGGAGTGATTATTAGAGGAACGGTGGGAGGAGAACTCACAAATACCTGGACCACAGGTGTGTTTTTAGACAGAATTATTGTCCACTCCAGTATTCTTGCCTGGGAAATCCCACTGACAGAGGAGCCTGGCAGGTGATAGTCTGTGGGCTTGCAAGAGTCAGACATGACTTAGGGACTAAACCACCACTATTGTATAAAACAGTCCTTTCAAACTCAAGGTGAGGATCTGAAATTGATTTTCTTAAAATCACCTCTGTCTGTGCACGGAAGAGAAGAATCCTGGAGCCACATTACGGTTGGAAGATCATTCGTCTGAACCTATTTCAGAATCAGCTTTTGCGGTGTGCTTTTCAACAGTCACACCACTAGCCCCTTGCGCCTCTGTGATGGGACCCAGCTGTCCTCACACCACACGCTCTACCAGGTCCTTCTCTCTTACAGCAACTAGTGCTTTTTGTTTTTTTAAAAAGCTGAGATTTAAAAAAATTATCATTTAAACATTTATTTTATTGAAGTGTAGTTGATTTACAATGTGGTGTTAGTTTCTGAAGTACAGCAAAGTACATCTTTTTTGATATTCTTCTCCATTACGGATTACTACAGGATATTGAATATAGTGCCCTGTGCTATATAGTAGAGGCTTGTTGTTTATCCATTCTACATATATTCATTTATATCTGCTAATATATCTGCCTCCCCACCCTGCAACCCCTTGGCAATGACAAGTCTGTTATCTATATCTGTGCTTCTGTTTCTGTTTAATACATAAGTTCATTTGTATCATTTCTTAGATTCCACATATAAGTGATCTCATATGATATTTATGTTTCTCTCTCTGACTTACTTCACTTATTCTGATAATCTGTAGGTCCACCCATGTTGTTGCAAATGGCATTAAAAAATGCTCAATTTAACTTAGCTTGTAAAGCTCCAGCAACTTTGGTCAAGACCAAAACATGAACAATCTGTAGAGGGAAAAGAATATTAGGCTCTGGAATTACACCATATAAACCTCTAAAATATGCAGTTTATTCTCAGGATCTATTTATCCAGGAACCTCACAACTGACAACTGTGGTTAAGAGTCTTTAAGGATGACCAACACAATATTTACAAGCAATTGGTAAGATTAAGATTCTTTATAATCACATCTGGGCTTCCCTGGTGGCTCAGATGGTAAAGAATTCACCTGCAATGCGGGAGACCTGGGTTTGATCCCTAAGTTGGGAAGATCCCCTGGAGAAGGGGAAGGCTAGTCACTCCAGTATTCTGGCCTCTCCAGGGGAGCAAACAGAAGTCTACATTCCATGGACTGTATAATCCATGGGGCCACAAAGAGTTGGACACAACTGAGCGACTTTCACTGTAATCCCATCTACCAAGCAGAATAAGTAGATAACACACTCTTATAAAAACAAACTAAAATTAAAACACAAATTTGGTGACTCAGTTTCAATTTATCTAGAAAATATTTATTAAGAGTCTACCATGTGCCAATAATGTACTGGCTGCTAGGGATTTTGAATTGATTTTAAACTACTTAGTTTATCTCAGGAAGGCGTGCACATGTGATTTAGAGTGGCAGGTGACAGGGTCACCTCTGGCTTAACTCCTGCTCTAAACTTTTGGTCTAGGTGGCTTTAGGCAAGCCTAAGTGTCCTCTTCTGGAAAATGTAAATAATAATATGTAGTTCCTAGTGTTACTGTGGGGCTTCAGGAGATAGGTAATGAATACTCAAGAAATGGTAGTTATTTTTATCACTATTTTTATCCCTCCTCCACCCCAGCACCTGGCATGGTATCTGCACTTAGGGGTAGATACTCAATAAATGCTATTGAGTCAATGAATGAGTGCACAAATAACAAACATTTTGACACACTATCTGTAAACAAAAGAATTACGTGGTGAGCAGAACAAGTTATTCTCAAAGGTACAATTTTAGTTACAATATTTAGTAAATTCTGATGCCAAGTACTTTTCAAAATATTTCTTTACCCATTTTATTACTCAATGAAGTCATAGATCTCACTTTCAGAAAGCTTCCTGTGTATTTAAACATTTTTTTCCATCAAGTTTTTTTTTTTTCTTCAGCAGTCTGCAGGATGAGAATTATGATAGAATCCCTCTAAATCACACAAAATGAGTCTTAGGAAATCCATAGAAATTCCATATCCAAATCCAAATCCAAAAATTCCATAGAAATAGTTAGATCCAGTGGGAAAAGCACTTCACATTTTTTGAAAATTTTCAAGTGGGAATGGGCAACCAAGACATCATGTCTTGTTGAGAGCTTAAAGGACCATGGAGGACATATTATCGTTAGAGCATTTTTCTTGTGCCAGTCTGGGGGCTGGTATGGCTGCACTAAGGGGGCAATTCTTCCTCTTTCTAAAGTGAAGAGTCCAAGTTCCAGTTCCAGGGTCTTTCCTTGGATCCCCATCTGTTTGCTCCCCTCTCCCTGCCTCTACTTTCATTGCTCTGATGATCCTCTCCAGGACAACACCAACAATGTGTTGATGGGAATGTTGGAAGCAAGAAGGACTGACATCTGGGATTGCTCGCCTTTATTGCAAAACAGCATTGTTGGGATCCCACATCCTGTATTGCTTAAGCTTTGGTTATTTTAACATATTCATTACATTGACCTGAATCCTATTCCTTGCTCTTAATCCTTCCAAAGGATATTATTAAAATTTGGAAACGTAAAGAAAGTCTAGATTTGTTAATCACTCTACCCAGTTCCATTAATCCAGTCCTAGTTCCTCAAGTGTGCTTGAGGAAATATACTTTAAAGTCTCCTTTAAAATAAATGTCATCAGTTCTAATTATACTTCCTTTCACATGCAAAATTTCTTTTAAACTATTCTTTAGGTTGGGTTAGTACTTTAAATAATGTTGGTATTTCCCAACTCTTGTCCTGTTGAAAAACTTAAGCCCAGCTACTGAATTGTACAAGAGAAGAATTAGGAGTTTGTTTTGTTCTCTTTCTTAGCTCTGGTTTTCATTCCCAGCATGTCTACTACCCACAAATCTAAGGCTACAGTCTTTCTCTCTGAAACATATTTCTGCCCACAGTGTACCCACTGGTTAATTTCCAAAGCTCTGATTCATCTTGACAGTCACATGCTTCCGACAGGTGAGTACCTCCAGGCAGTCACCTGGGGTCACTTTTCTGTAATCATCCGTATGTTTCATGATGGTGCTGTGTATCACCCTCATTTTCCAGGCATAAGACATGACGGACAGAACTCTGGGTTTTTGTCCTAGCCCCTTAAGGTATTTATACTTTTCTCCCCCGTTTCTTTTCATGTGTCTTAGCAATCATTTTTTAGTTTTTCTAACCTTCTCAGTGTTCTTCCAGATGTTTTGTTTTCTCTGTGGGCTTTACCTCTCTTCTGGTTTGTAATGTAGTAACGTGTTGTTCTGGTGATATATTAGTCAAAGATGATTTCTGTGGGAGTCATATAAATAAAGCAAATAATGAACCATGAAACCTGTAGTGGAAAATGTGGAAGTTACAGGAAGAAAACTAATCAAGCAGGAACAAGCTGGGTCAAGGCTGGGTTTAGGGCTGGCTATATTTAGGTAGAGGCTTCCCAGGTGGCCTAAATGGTAAGAGAACGCACCTGCCAATGCAAGAGACACCAGAGATGCAGGTTTGATCCCTGAGTTGAGAAGATCCCCTGGAGGACGGCATGGCAACCCACTCCCTGTATTCTTGCCTGGAGAATCCCAGGGACAGAGGAGCCCCACGGGTGGGCTACAAAGATTGGAAATGACTGAAGTAACTTAGCATGCATACATACTTAGGTAGGAGGAGTGTGTTTTTTAGTTTCTTCTCTCTGTTGCATCTTTCTCTCTACCCACAGCATCCATCCCTCAGCCTCTCAGGAGCTTAGCATTTTTCATGTCTCCCAGTTTCTAGTTAGGAAGAAAAGCAACCATGGAGGACAGCCCCTGAGGTGTCAGCCACACTCACTGCGTCTCTGCCTGTCACACATCTGACTCCCTCATCCACAGGGTGGCAACCTGGGAGCCATTATTAGATTAGATGACTCACGGCCCAGCCATGGGTGTTTGTATCAGGAGAGAACATTGAATCCAAACTGTCAATCAGATCCTGATTCACTTGAAAACTTCAAGTTTGATCCAAAACTCTCCCTGTTCCCTCAGCACACATGAGGCTCGTGGCCCCAGTGACTTGTGTGTGAATGTGTGTGTTTGTGCATGTGACTGATGGAGGAGTGCACTGTTCTCTCACAGAAGCCCCGCTTGTTCCACAGTGGACCCTTCTAACACATGGAGAATAAGCAGGAAAGGGAGGTGTCTCCTCACTCTAGCTGGCGCTCTTTAGGAATTCAAGTCCTAACAGGCCTAGGAAGAAGCCTGTGACTCCAGGCCTGAAGTCTCCCTCAACATTCCTCTGCACCCAGAGCCCCTCTGCTTCACCCCTCGATGGCCCTTGACCAGCCTGCCACCTCCGATCGTATATCTTCTGTGGTCCCAACTCTGGGGTCTAGGAGGAGGTGAGGGGGCTCATGCTCTATCATGAGGGTCTGGGAAACTGCGAATGTGTCCACTGTACCCCGCTTCTGATCCCACCATCACATCCTGGGCTTCCATGCTTACTCCCCTATTGGTATCTGAGGTGGATCAGCAAGACCAGTGCTCACCAGTCATGAAAACAGGGCCTGGGGTGTCAAACTTCTCTTTCTTTTTAGACACCCACCAACTTGGAGTGGTTCTATTGAGTTCCCTTCCCTCAACTTTGGAGAGGAGGCCAGTCCTGAGACGAGAGTCTCTCTTGTCAAACTGTGTCTTTTCTCCCCAAAGGAGAAGTCCTCCTCTTAGACCTTCTCATGATAGAACCTGGCAAACCAGCCAGGTCTCTCCAGTCTCTAGGAGGGCAGAGGTCTCTAGTTAGCAACTGGTCCTTCTTTATTTCCACTCCAAGCCTTTCATAAGTTTTCTTAATACAGCACTGACTCTGCTGTGATCCCTGCGTTATTCTGCTAACATGAGTGGGAGGACTAGGTCTCAACCAGAAACGCACACTGGACTCCCCTGGTGGTCCAATGGTTAAGACTCCACTGCATTTCCCTGCACTTCCATTGCAGGGCACGTGGCTTCCATTCCCTGATTGGGGAACTAAGATCCCACATGCCACACAGTGAGACAGACAACAACAAAAACCCCAAACAAACACAACCACAACAAAAATTCAAACAAGACCAAAAAATCCACACCATCCTGCTACTATAACTCATGGAGTTACTGTTACTTGCAAATGGAGTCTTGTTCCTACATTTGTAACTTTCCTGATGACATGTACTGGGTAAGATTATTGCCTAAAGAAGTAAGCGTGTCTCCCAAAGGAATGACTCTTTCTGGGATTCTTCAAACCCCACCAGCTTAGGGCCTTATGTCAGACTAGTCCTCCAGAGAAAGCAGGTGGTTTTGTGATTTTCCTCTAGCAGAGTTCGCAGCTCCCTTGTAGGAATAGACAAAGTGTGTGGTGGGGTTGCCCCCAGGCAGAGAAGAAGGAAGTGAAGGTATAGGTCAGGAAGTGGTTAAAGCGAAGATCCGTGAGGCTCAGGAGGTGGAGCACCGAGTGGCTCTGCACATTGGCCATTCATTGGAATCAACAGGGAAACCTTGGGCAATAACTACGGTTGTGTCCCTCCCCCAAAGCACCTGATGCCACTGATTAAGGCAGATTAGTCTTCCTGAGCTGCAGCAACTCCCCGGATGATTCTAATATTTAGCTGAGGTTACAGAACACCACTGTATGTAAGGAAAAGAAGTGGAATGAGATGGATGCTGGTAGATTGAAAAGAAAATGAGAATTCAAGATCTTGAAGATCCCAGATGTAGAGGGCTTGACTGAGCCCTGGATCCAGAGGGGAGCCTGCTCCTGTTACTGAAAACCCAAGTCCATGTGCCTGTCGCACAATGGGGTCAAACAATACAGAGACATCAGGGTTTGGAACAGAGAAAGTTTTATTACAGGGCCATGCAAGGAGATGGGTGGTTCATACCTTAAAAACCCAAACTCCCCGAAAGCTTTTAGCAAAGCCCTTTTCTAGGGAAGGTGAGGGAGGGGTTGGGTAGTTGCTGCAAACTTCTTGGTGTCACATCCTTTGTTCTTGAGGTCAGGTAACGCTACTCCTGTGAATCTCTATCAGACAAATAGTATTCTCTGTTCTGAAAAGAAACCGCAAGGTCCCGAGGCACACCTGTCATCCTCCAAGGTCCAGGTCCTGACTGAGAGGAGGCAGATCTCAGTTGGCAGCTCCCTCAACCCCAGACCCTGCCCTGCATCATCAACCAAAGGAGCCAGGCACCCAACCCAACTGGCCCTCAGGCTCCTCAGGCCACCCAAACTGGTGTGCATGGAGGGCGGGGGGCAGGTCCCACAGACTGTGACCCAGGCAGACAGCAGGGTCGCCGAGACAGGGATGGGAAGAGGCTCACCACTGCCCCGAGGCCTGGACTCCACCCGTGGGCTGGAGCCCTGCAGGACACAGCCCTGGGTCCCCCAGCTCACCTACTGGCCCAAGGCCGGGGAGCAGACCGGAGGGCCCCAGGAAGAAGGCCAGGATCTGGCCCGTACCTCCCTCTCCACCTGACTACCGGTCACTACCCTGACCGTGGTCGGGATCGCCTCATTCACTGCCCCTCTAACAGCTGGCGGCTTGTGGGCGTGGCCCACTGGCGGGTTGTGGGCGTGGCCCACTGCAGCGCCAGCCAATGGCTGAGCCGGAGCGTTTGTCTGGTCGCAGGTGTGCAGTGCTGAGCGGCCGCAATGGCTGCCTCTCTGAGGGCGGCTCTTGCGGTGCGCTCTGGAACCATTCAGAGAGCAAGACGTCAGGCCTGAAGGTAACCCTGGGTTCCAGGCGTGGCTGAGAGCAGTCGTGCGGAACTGTGCGGGCGACGGGGCTGTCAGCTGGGCCGCCTTCCCGGACGGTTGTCATTTTCTGGCTGGAGGCTGAGGTTGCAGGGAAAGAGCCCTGTGAGGAGAGGCTGAAGCCCTTGCTGATGGTGGTGGGGCGACCTGGGGCCGGAGGTTGAAGGAACAAGGATGGGGAGCGGGGTGGGGTGGGGGGTTGGAGGGCATGAACCTCGGAAGGAAGGGAGTGGGGGACAGTAACGGTTGGAAGTTGCAGTGGGGCGTTCAGAGCAGCTGTGAGAACTCACTTCCCCGGCAGGGAGTCTGGCAGAAGGGAGGTGTGAGGAAAACTCAGTTTTGCACCAGCAAGTCTTTCTTTCCTCTGTGTCTCCTTGACTCCTCACACAAAACCCTTCGCTTCTGGTCATCAGCGCTTTTCTCCACACCAAGCAATTCTCTGTGACACCAGCTGGGATAAGGGTGGGGGATCCTACAATTTCACTCGTTCCTGATACTGCCTTCTGGAGATAGGGTCAGATCCTACAGGGTAAGGCTTCTGTCCCACACGGCTGCCCCCACACCCCCTTCAGATGCCAGTCATAAGTCCAGGTTGTCACCTGTGCTTCTGATGGATTGGCTATAAATTGGAGGTTTTCATGACTCCCTTGCCTCGAGCTTGATTAAATTGGTAATGTGGTTCACAAAACTCAGGGAAACATGGTTACTGGTTTATTGAAGGATAAGATAAAGGAGACAGGTGAAGAGATACACAAGGTGAGGTCAGGAAGGGTCCTGAGTGTAGGAGCTTGTGTCCCGTGGAGCTGGGGCATGTCACCTTCCCGATGTGGACATATTTACCAATCTAGAAACTCTCCAGACCCCCTTCTATAAGGGTTTTTATAGAGGCTTCCTCATGAAGGCCTGATTAGTTATTAACTCCATTTCCAGCCCCTTCCTCTCTCCAGAGCATGGGGGCTGGGGATGAAAACTCTAAGCTTCTAATCACAACTTGGTCTTTCTGATGACCATCTCTCATCTGGGAGCCACCCAGAATCCCTGCAATAGATGAACAGTCCCTGCTATTGAGTCCCTTCAATATAAAAGATGCTCCAGGTACTCCTTTCACCTAAGAAATGACAGGTTTTCAGAGGTTGTGTTCCAGGAACTGGGGGCAGAGAAAAAAAAAAATACATATTTTCTATTATCTCCCCATAGGGAAATGAGCAGTGTGCCCTAGACAGAGCTGTGACTCAAGTGAGGTCTTAGAAAAGAGCCTGATTCTTTAATATATCTGAGACTTGGTCTCCAGACTGTTGGAGATTTCTTGTAAAGTTTTTCAGAATCAAGCAAATAGGTTGTTTAGGACCCAGGACTTGGCCCGTGCTGTCCAGGGTTCACAAAGCTTATTTCTGGCTCATTTTGTTCAGCCCACCCCAGAGTGTGGGGATGAAAAATGAAACCTGAATGTCTTTGCCTGGAGTCTGCTCTCTTCAGTTTACCCCAGGTCCCACCTTTGGGCTTAAAATGGAACTGCTTCCTACCCTCTCTGCCCCCAAGCCTTTTGTTTCTTTCAGTTCAGTTGCTTAGTTGCGTCGGACTCTTTGTGACCCCATGGAATGCAGCACACCAGATTTCCCTGTCCATCACCAACTCCCGGAGCTTACTCAAACTCATTCCATAGAGTTGGTGATGCCATCCAACCATCTCATCCTCTGTCATTCCCCTTCTCCTCCTGCCTTCAATCTTTCCCAGCATCAGGGTATTTTCTAAGGAGTCAGTTCTTCTCATCAGGTGGTTTAAGTACTGGAGTTTCAGTTTCAGCATCAGTCCTTCCAATGAATATTCAGGAAATACATTGATTTCCCTTAGGATGGACTGGTTGGATCTCCTTGCTGTCCAAGGGACTCTCAAGAATCTTCTCCAACACCACAGTTCAAAAGCATCAATTCGTCTTTAGTTTATAATGAAAAATTCCAGAATATAAAAGTAAAGAGAATGTTATAATGAATCCCCCAATATTGTCTGAATCCCCATATACTATCCCCAAGACCTGAAGATTTTTGATGTTGGGACACTGGTTGGGGAGAAAGACAATCACCTTCTTTGCAAAATCTTTCCTTCTGGAACTGTTTCACTCTCACCCCACCCTGACTTACTAGACACACTTACTTGTGTCTCTATTGAAGCAATGTCTTTGTATACACTCTTCTGCCCAAGTGTTCATGCTTCCCTGGTGGCTCAGATGGTAAAGAATCCACCTTCAATGTGGGAGACCTGGGTTTGATCCCTGGGTTGGGAAGATCCCCTGGAGCATGGCATGGCAACACACTCCAGTATTCTGGTCTGGAGAATCCCACGAACAGAGGAACCTAGAGGGCTATGGTTCACAGGGTCACACAGAGTCAGACACGACTGAGCAAGTAAGCACAGCACACAGTTGTTCATACATACTTGTTGAACACCTCACACATGCCAGGCCCCTTTGTAGGCACTGGAGTCAGTGAAGTGAAAATCACTCAGTCGTGTCCGACTCTGTGAACCCGTGGACTGTATAGTCCATGGAATTCTCCAGGCCAGAATACTGGAGTGGTTAACCATTCCCTTCTTCAGGGGATCTTCTGGACCCAGGAATCGAACTAGGGTCTCCTGCATTGCAGGCAGATTCTTTACCAGTTGAGCCACAAGGGAAGTCCTAGGAATACTGGAATGTGTAGCTTCTTCCTTCTCCAGTGGATCTTCTGGAACCAGGAATTGAACCTGGGTCTCCTGCATTGCAGGCCAATTCTTTACCAGCTGAGCCACCAGGAAAGTCCTAGAAACTCTGGAGCGGGTAGCCTGTCCCTTCTCCAGCAGATCTTCTGGACCCAGGAATTGAACCTGGGTCTCCTGCATTGCAGGCCGATTCTTTACCAGCTGAGCCACCAGGAAAGTCCTAGAAACTCTGGAGTGGGTAGCCTGTCCCTTCTCTAGCAGATCTTCTGGACCCAGGAATTGAACTGGGGTCTCCTGCATTGCAGAGCAGAAAGTGAAACAAACAAGGTGCTTGTTCCCAGAGGACTTTCAGCACAGGATGGAGGAGACAGACAATATAGAACCAGTCAATGTTAGTTGTCCAGACACTTCACGATACTTCCTGTTTTCATTCCATTAAACTGTCTCGTAGATCAGTTTCACATTCCCTTCCGTCCTAACCCCATCAACCTCGTGAAGTACACAAGTCCTCCTGTAGGACTTTCCCACCGTAAACTAGGTTCTGTACTTGACTTGACTACTTCCATGTTGGTACACTTTTAGATCTCCCATGGTACGAGGTCCGTCTTCCCTCCCCGTCACGTTTCCATGACTCCATCTTTACTCGAATCCCCGATAACCTCGACAAAGAGTCCCGAAAGAACCCCCGTTAAATCGGGAGGAGTTACGACCGAATTCACTGAAAAGAGACACGGAGGTATCGTAGGTGACACTGTAAACAATATCGGGAATCAAGGAAACCACTTAATAACAGACAGAGGTAGTGACCGGGCTCCGACTGGTTTCCGTCTCACCATGATAAAAGTGAAAACATAAAGGTTGACACGTCGACATAGACCGAGTGTCTATCACGAGTTGTTTATAAACTTCGTCGTATACACGAACCTCCATTTTACTTATACCCTTAGATCCGGGACCCAAGACCTCTTCCGTTACCGTGGGGTGAGGTCATGAGAACGGACCTTTTAGGGTACCTACCTCGTCGGATCATCAGACTTGAGGTACCCCAGCGATTCTCAGCCTGTGCTGACTCACTGAAGTGAAAGTGACAAGTGAAAGTACGAAACCTCTTCCTTTACCGTTGGGTGAGGTCACAAGAACGTTGGAGAATCCCAGGGACGGGGGAGCCTGATGGGTTGCCATCTATGGGGATGCACAGAGTCGGACACGACTGAAGCGACTTAGCAGCAGACCCTGGGTTCTAGACTCAAATTTGGAAGTAACAGGCACATCTTAAACATTTTCAGCTCCTAAAATTTTCTCTATATGTCTGAGAGACAGCACTGAAATATTTTTGCAGTTATTCAAGTTTCCTTTTCTCTCTCCTTGTTCTTCTTTGGCAAATGTACTAGTTTCATATCTTCCATTGAGATAAAAAGAAAGCAGTGCTATTCTTGCTCTGAATGCCATGGTTCTTTGGAAACTGTTTGTGTTGAATATAAGATCTTGTGTCTGCGGCTCCCTAATATCACTTATTTAATGCTGGTTACATCCGTTTTCCTGGCACTACACCATCCACGGTGCGGCCAGTGAATACCGGCTTCCTCGCCTGTTGGGAGGTGAGTGCTGTGCTTCATGGACAGTGACCATAAGCGCACGTCTCCTGTGGGAACATTGAATGATAGTTTCTTTTGTGGTGAATTTACTATCGGGAATGTAACTTAGAGGAAGGCCTCTTCGAACGATATGCTTAAGTCCTACACAGCACCTTCCTAGAATATGACCTCTCGCAGCGTTGTCTGTGCCCTCCCCCTTCCACACCTCCGCAGGAGGCAGTGCTGGAAGAGAGGTGCCATTCACCTGGGGACCCCCATCCCTCATCTCGCACCACTTCATACCAACTTGGGAGGCCAGGCCAGGGCCGTATCCATCAGAGGCCAAGGGGTGTGGACGGGCGCAGCCTGCTGACCTTGTGGAGCAGTGTCTGGGAGCTCCTCAGAGGCTGAGGCATGGCCACCTCTGGAGGAGCCTGTGGGGCGGGGTGACCCCTGGGTGGCAGGGGTGGTGAGGAGGGAGTGGCCATGTCTGAGGACGGATGCTCAGGGCAGAGAGCACCTGTCTTTACCCCGGCTGCTGCTGCTGCTGCTGGGACCAGATGCCATGATCTTAGTGTCTTTAGTTTGCTGTGTTTGCTGCCCCCTGAGGCTGTGTCCCCTCACCCCTACCTTGGGCTGAGGCCAGAACCCGCACAGATGAGAATGAAGGCAGGTCCCCATTGGCTGCTCAAAGCCAGGGCTGACGGTGGACCTCTGGTGGCGGCCCAGAGTCCAGAACTCATCGTGTGTCTGACATGAGTCACATACAGTCTGCTCTGTACTGGGCAGCCCAGCCTCATCTGTTCAAAGACACTGCACCCTCCAGCGGGAACCCTCCTGTCATGGGGTGCCCCTCCTGGAATTGAGGCCAGTGAGAGTCCCATGCCTCCGTGGAGCACTTGGTTGGTGCCAGACGGGGATGAAGTGGAGGGACATGGGAAAAGAGGTGTAGATTGTCACTGAGCACCTCAAAGGAGAGAAGCCAGGACTGGGTCCTGTGCCAACGTGTCAGGCTGGGGGCACCCCTCCCAGATGGCACTGCTGGCTCTGAGCATTCCTAACCACTACAGAGGTGCTTAGAAAAATTTGAGGAAAGTGTCTCTGGTGACCAGAACCCATGCAGACCAGGTCAAACAGATATGGGGAACTCTCCCTGGACAACCACAGGAAGGGGCTCAGGGCAGTGATCTGCTTGGGTCTAAACATCAGGTTGATGTCAAGGGCATGTTCTTGAGCATGGTCCAGGCTGGAGATACAAATCTGGGGATAGTCAAGCTTCTGGAAATGACTTTATGAAAGGAAAAAGTTCTGAGGCTTGCAGCTTCAGACTTCATTATCTTATTATAACACATGAGAAGACAGTTCTCTCTTTCCTAGGGAGATGAAGAACTCTAAGCAAGAACTAGCCAATTGGTAGTTTCTAGAATTTCCATAGCTTATGCTTATGCCATCCTACAAAGACCTCTGAGTCCTGAAAACAGAAACAGTTCATAATGTGAAAAACCACAGGCCCAAATCTCCCTAGGAAGCAGGTACCTGCTGGGGTCCAGCCCTGGTGGATCCAGGGTAATTCGAAGGGGAGATGGAGTCGGCGTCCTAGGAAAAAGCTTATTTAATTACAGATATAGAGAGAGATTAGAGAGAAACAGCGTAGTAGGAAAATTAGTGGAGAAAAAGAGGCTGAATAACTTGGTTTATGTGGAATACCAATAAAACTCCAAGACAAGGAATTTGCACCATCTACGTTGGGCCATCGGTGCCTGTTTGAATATCAGAGGGTGCCCCGCCTTGGGCTCCCTCTCTCACAGATCTTAGAAGCCAGGGCAAGTAAGTAGACGTGGTGAGTACCCACGCTCCAGATGGGAATTCAGCCAGAAGGGGAAAGAAAGAACGACACGGGAGAATCAGTCTTTCCAGAAACTGATCCGATTTCTTTATTTTTTAGGTTTGCTTATATACCTTTTGTTACACATAGAGACAAATGGAAATTTTAAAGTCATGCGGGGGTCAGCAGTCCTGTACTTTATCAAAATCAGATGCTTCACATAAATGTGTAAAAAAAAGGTCTTAGGGGTTTTACATCATCTTCTG
Organism: Cephalophus harveyi; assembly: GCA_006410635.1. Lineage (NCBI taxonomy): Eukaryota > Metazoa > Chordata > Mammalia > Artiodactyla > Bovidae > Cephalophus > Cephalophus harveyi. The sequence goes on along the minus strand of SJYT01084157.1, from coordinate 127,427 downwards.
GCCATGAGGCCTGCTGACATTTTATGATCCTTTCTTTCTGATAACCAAAAAAATTATTTTCCAGGGGTGTTTTTTCTTAAACCAGGCACCACCCTCTGAAGGTACCAGATAAAGTTTCATTCCCATAGGGTGAGGGTGTAGTGGGTTACAACTAAGAAAGGAATTTATTTAACCTAAGGTTAACATGATTAATCTTAAAGGTTAATACTTATTTCTCCTGTATGCTAGTTATATTCATTATAAGGGCAGGGAATATGGAGATTTAGCAGCAAACATCAGCCCAACAAATGAAAACCCTTCACCA
>SJYT01084157.1:69429-126198 GCA_006410635.1 Cephalophus harveyi | reverse complement strand
GTGAAGAAGGCTGAGCGCCGAAGAATTGATGCTTTTGAACTGTGGTGTTGGAGAAGACTCTTGAGAGTCCCTTGGACTGCAAGGAGATCCAACCAGTCCATTCTGAAGGAGATCAACCCTGGGATTTCTTTGGAAGGACTGATGCTAAAGCTGAAACTCCAGTACTTTGGCCACCTCATGCGAAGAGTTGACTCATTGGAAAAGACTCTGATGCTGGGAGGGACTGGGGGCAGGAGGAGAAGGGGACGACCGAGGATGAGATGGCTGGATGGCATCACTGACTCGATGGATGTGAGTCTGAGTGAACTCCGAGAGATGGTAATGGACAGGGAGGCCTGGCCTGCTGCGATTCATGGGGTCGCAGAGTCGGACACGACTGAGTGACAGAACTGAACTGAACTGAACAAAAAGTCTATTATTACTAACATCAAAAGCTATTATATTTCCTTTTCTATATTCCAAATACATTAATATTTTCCCAGGTGCCTAAGGATATGGAGGCCTGGCGCCAATCATTGACTTAACAATGAGAAAAGCCCTATGCTAATTAAGATTTTCAAAATACTCCAAACTCTCTGTGCTGTTTATGGTTGAGAGGTAGTAAACAATCATGTGCTAGTGGCAGGAGTGTGGATAATCCTGTCACACAAGCTAGTCTGTCAGCAGAGAGGTTTGACCTGAGATACCCTTGTCACGCCCAGGAATTTTTATTGACTGGAGCTGCAAGTTTAGCCTTCTCTGAGAGAACTGGTGGGGAACAGCCCCCCCATAAAGTCAGAGGTGTAGGTGAGAGCATGAAACTGTAAAGTAGGTAGACTCTGGTTTTGGGGGTAGATGCTCGGGAGCAGGGGGTCTCCTGAGGCTTGATCCCGCCTTTGCATATGCCAAAGCCTCTTTCCTCATGACCTTTGCCATGGGTGGAGTTCCTCATGCTGGCTCCCAGCAGGTACCTATGGGGAAAAATGACATTTTTATTCCCAGTGCCAGGCTGATTCTAGCCTGATAACATTTTCCCTGCCCTCTGAGCAGTGTTGTTTGTTTTCGTCTGCTATCTGTTTAGTCAGGGGAATAATTAATTAACAACTAGGTCTGCTGGAAACATGCCACTAGTGGCACTCAGTAAATATTTGTTGACAGTGATGAGGCTGTCGCTATTAAATCTCTAATACTTTGCTTTAAAAACTCCACAATTTTATGTTTCCAATTTGATAGTATAGATGGGACTTCCCAGATGGCGCTAGTGGTAAAGAATCTGCCTACCAATGCAGGAGATGTAAGAGACCCATGTTCAATCGCTGGGTTGGGAAGATCCCCTGGAGGAGGAAATGGCAACCCACTCCAGTATTCTTGCCTGGAGAATTCGGAGACTGACGGGCTCTAGTCCATGAGGTTGTAGAGAGTTGGACACAACTAAACACACACACACACACACACACACACACACCTTTCACATGAGAAAACTGAAGTTCAGAGAAGCAGGGTGATTTATTCAATACTTCAAAATGAGGTAGGGCAAAGCTAGGGCTTGCACCCAAAATTCTTGATTCGAAATTTATTTACTGCTTTTTGTACTACGTTGCAGAAGTGTTTGGGGGGAGAAATGGCTGTGTTCCACTCAGCCAATTCATATGTTGAGACATTAATCTTTCCAAAGAACAGTAAAATCTCATTAAGTCAAAATAATTGGAAAGATGGCCAAGCTGAATTGGGGGAAAAGTTTGAATTGTTTTCAAAGATATTCAGCCTTTTCCTTTCAAGGCCATGTAGTAAACTGGAACAAAAAACTCCTGAATGGAGCCAAATAGAGGTCTCACTGAACCTGCTTGAAGGAACAAATAGGAATCATTTTTAAAATGGTACATTAGCAGCTTGCATATAAGTGATGACTGCTAAAAATATTTTAGGCATTTAGGGAAATAAATTTTTGTTAAAAGTACGCTGTTTCCCTTGAAAATGCACTCCATGTAAAAATTTACATGGGGAACATTGACAAATTTGTCACTCAAAGCATGTGATAAAATGATTGTGTGTTTGATTTAGTGGCATATAAATTAACCTCTTCTGTTTGGCTGTGCTCGAAAGGTTTGGCATTATTTCTGCAGCTCATAGCAGCACAAATGATGACATCTGTCTCTCTCACTTTCCATCCCCTAAATTTTTCATCTCCAAGGCCAACAGAGCCTCCAGCTGCTTGAAAACTGGAAGCATTTTCTATCTATTCCTTTCCCTCACCACACTCCCACCAATTTTGGCCAAATGACCCCGTTCTTCCTGTCACCATCTGTGAGAAGTCTGTATTTGGCTGCCTTTCAGTCGTTTTCTGTTCAAATGCTAAACATTCATTTGTTCCCGAAGATGTTTAGAAACACTGGGCCTGGTTATCGCTAACTCTATAGTTAACACGTTCTCAGACAGACTACTTTTGAAGCACTTCCTGGGACTCTGTTTTTCTCTCTTCAAATTGACTCCTTCCCCCTTAATCGTGTAAGAATCAGGATTTTCCACCTGGCAGGTTATTCACGGAAGGTTCCAGACTGGCTGAGTGGATGTTATTGACTAACAGGAAGGCTATTTGGGAAAACAGTCTGGGTAATGCTCTCAGCCAGCCAGTATGCTCAAAGCCGGGAACAGTGATCCCTGGGGGAAAAAAAGAAAAAAAAGCTGGTTGCAGAGAGATAAAGCTTTCCACAGTGGGTGGGTTGTCCAGGATGTGAGTCAAAGATCCATGTATTTTAGGAAAAAACCAATCAAAACAAATAAAGAGCGCTACAGCTGCCTCTGCCATTCAATGTTATAGGTTGTTCAATGAAACAGCTCAAGTTCAAAGTAAAAATATGGCTCCTCTGGCATTCCCAGCTGGTGCCTTGCTGCCCTCCTCTGGAGAAATTGGGAACTGACGCTTTGGATCACTTCCTGTCCAGTTCTGTCTCCATTGTTGTTGCTGTTCACTTCAGTTCAGTTCAGTCGCTCAGTCGTGTCCGACTCTTTGCGACCCCATGAATCGCAGCACGCCAGGCCTCCCTGTTCATCACCATCTCTCGGAGTTCACTCAGACTCACATCCATTGAGTCCGTGATGCCATCCAGCCATCTCATCCTCGGTCGTCCCCTTCTTCTCCTGCCCCCAATCCCTCCCAGCATCAGAGTCTTTTCCAATGAGTCAACTCTTCACATGAGGTGGCCAAAGTACTGGAGTTTCAGCTTTAGCATCATTCCTTCCAAAGAAATCCCAGGGTTGATCTCCTTCAGAATGGACTGGTTGGATCTCCTTGCAGTCCAAGGGACTCTCATCCAGGCCTCCCTGTCCATCACCAACTCCTGGAGTTCACTCAAACTCATGTCCATTGAGTCAGTGATGCCATCCAGCCATCTCATCCTCGGTCGTCCCCTTCTCCTCCTGCCCCCAATCCTTCCCAACATCAGAGTCTTTTCCAATGAGTCAACTCTTTACATGAGGTGGCCAAAGACCTGGAATTTCAGCTTTAGCATCATTCCTTCCAAAGAACACCCAGGGCTGATCTCCTTTAGAATGGACTGGTTGGATCTCCTTGCAGTCCAAGGGACTCTCAAGAGTCTTCTCCAACACCACACTTCAAAAGCATCAATTCTTCAGCGCTCAGCTTTCTTCATAATCCAACTCTCACATCCATACATGACCCCTGGAAAAACCATAGCCTTGACTAGACAGACCTTTGTTGGCAAAGTAATGTCTCTGCTTTTGAATATGCTATCTAGGTTGGTCATAACTTTTCTTCCAAGGAGTAAGCGCCTTTTAATTTCATGGCTGCAGTCACCATCTGTAGTGATTTTGGAGCCCAAAAAAATAAAGTCTGACACTGTTTCCACTGTTTCCCCATCTATTTCCCATGAAGTGATGGGATCAGATGCCATGATCTTCATTTTCTGAATGTTGAGCTTTAAGCCAACATTTTCACTCTCCTCTTTCACTTTCATCAAGAGGCTTTTTAGTTCCTCTTCACTTTCTGCCATAAGGATGGTGTCATCTGTATATCTGAGGTTACTGATATCTCTCCCAGCAATCTTGATTCCAGCTTGTGCTTCTTCCAGCCCAGCATTTCTCATGATGTACTCTGCATATAAGTCGAATAAGCAGGGTGACAATATACAGCCTTGATGTACTCCTTTTCCTATTTATTGAACCATAGACTCTGACATTTAATAATAGGAGTAAATACTTTTTTTTTTCTTAAAGGCCACACACATTTAGTAGTTTAATTATTCATATTATACTTTTTGTTTTTGTGTTTTAATATTTTCTCTTTAGAAGAGTCTTTAGATTAAAAATATCAGTCAATAAAAAGTTTACCTGTCTGTAAAAAAATATTAGCAGTATTAAACTAGTGTTTTGTTTTGGTGGAGGAAAGGAGGGTGACTTTGTTCACTTTAACTGAGGAATTCTAATTTAATTTTGATACCCTCAGGAGATCTTCATAAAATTCACAAGACGGTAAGCCAGGCTTTGACAGGAACAGTGCCTTTTCAATGCCCTCTGAAGCATCATGTGCTAGTCTGGCTGTAAGATTATGGAGTTAGAACCTGTCATCCTATTCTAAGATTTTCTTGCTTATTTTACTATTATAATGACAATTAACTATTCCTTTTTAATAAAAAATAAAAGTAACTGAAAATTCAGGATACAGATTGGAGAACATTTGGCTGGCGACATCTATCAGTGGGCTTCCCTGATGGCTCAAACAGTAAATAACCTGCCTGCAATGCAGGATTTGATCCCGGAGTCCAGAAGATCCCCTGGAGAAGGGAATGGCTACCCACTCCAGTACTCTTGCCTGGAGAATTCCATGGACAGAGGAGCCTGGTGGGCTAGAGTCCATGGGAGTCACAAAAAAGTCAGACACAACTGAGCTACTAATACTTTCAGTTTCCTCAATCAGTACTTTCTTAGTTTCTAGAATTTTAATTGCTCAGTTGGTGTTACCATAAGATGGGTCGTTACTCTGTAATTTTTAGTTGTCATATGGTATCATTGTTAAATCCTGCTAGTTTTGCTGGTTCTTGCTAACAAATTATGCTTTTCATGTTGTAAACTTTCTAGATTGAGATAGTCAGGAGCAGGTTTCCTATGAAGATAAAAAACCTTAACCTTTATGCCTTTCTGTGAGTGTATGGCTTTCAACGCTCCGTATTTAATTTTGTTTTATAAATTTAGTATTCTGCTCCTTAAAGAGGGCCTCTCGAGCTGTATAAGCTTCAGGCCTCACCACACTTGGATTTACTGCTGGCTAATAAGTTAATGTCTTGGAAATTCTAAGAAAAGCAATGACAAAGATATACTTGAGGCTTCAAAAACTGTCAAGTCACACATATTTTTCCTGGTGGAAGAAATGACCTGGACAATCATATCAACTAGTAGAACTGAGTATTTGAAACCAGATGCACAGCTTATGATTGCAGCAGCATCAAGAATAGTTTTAGAGTCTTGTACTCCTTTGACTGAGTTGTGTTCTGTAAATTTGCAGACTTTTGGAGAAGTTCTCTTAAAAAAAATAATTTCAAACGTTAGGAAATGTTTGTGAGATATGGAAGTTTACTCTTTGATCTCTGTTTTTATGCTCCTCTAGCTGTAGTAATAGCATATGTCCCCTTCAATTTCTCTCCTTTATTTTCCTTCCGTTAGGTCTACTTGTATGTATTTCAAAAAAATCCTCGTAAGTAACGAGAATACCAATTCAGTAATGCAAATAATACAGAATCTTCACATTTCGTTGTAGTATGGGAATGTGAAAAAACCCATACAAGCTGAAAGCATGTAGTGTGACCTCAATACTCAATGAAAAAGTATGATTGTTCCGTGACCTTTGACAATGTGTGTCAGGGCATTAAAAAAAAAAATCTCTTTCTGTTGGTTTTAAGTGCAGGGAAATGAAAATAATAGTAACACTAATCTTTATTTAGTACATTATTTAATGATCTATAACATTAGAAACATTGAGATTAAAGTGTTTCATTTCTTTGCAAAAACCTATCAAGTCATTTGAACAATTCTTGCATTCTTGTAATATATTTTATGATATGAAGAGAGCATTTTTTCTACCTCTTAGCAAACATTATACTTCTTTTAAGTTTGAATCCTTTTCAACTTTATCCTTTTATTTCCAGTACTGTGAATTACTTCCTAGGACTCCTTTAATGTGAAGGTTTCTTTTTCTAAATGGTATTACATCCTCTGGGAAACGTTGGTCTGTTTGACAACAGTCCTTTTCCTGATTTGTGTTGATGGGTTTGTCCTCACTAGGTTCCTCTGGCTGCATATTTCAAGTCTGTCAAGTACAGCAGTGTCAACATCCTACCATTCTTTTAGGAGAAATAACTTCTTTTATGTTTAATTTGAATTTCACCTCCACCACGATCACTTTACATTTCTTTGGTGGGCTTTAATCTTTGATGGTGAATTCCTGCTTTTATTTATCCACTTTTGTAAACTGTCCCATGAGTGTACCACTGAGAGACAAGGAGGCAACACACCTGCACACTTCGCTGTCTGTGCGTGAGCTGAGTAGTGGATGCGCTGTAATTCTGACAGGCTTTAAAACAAGTAGTGAAATTGATCACTGATTGTTATGGGTACTTGTTATTTATTCGTGACTTGTAGACTGGTGATCTAGCAGCAAAGTTTATACTTTATGGTATAATCATAGTTCATATACTATGAAAACCAAAATTTGGGAGACTGGTATTATTTAACAAAAGGATTGTTGAAGTAACTAAAATTGATGCATACTGGACTTGTGTAAAGTAAGGACTGTTTTTCTCTCTTACTCTTTCTCACTATATGTTCAAAATCACTTAAAAAGCTATCTTCTAGCAAGAGTTTAATAGTCATGATTAAAACATGGTTTAACTATTTTAGTTCATTTTGTGGGAGCAATTATTTTGTAACTAAATTTGAATACTTAATTTAAAAAAGACAAGTATATGATTTTATGTAGCATTTGAAAAGCAACCCCAAACTGAAATGGATTGTTTGGTGTTTTTTTTTTTTTTTTTTCTTCCAGTTTTATGTATGGAGAATTGACTGACAAAAAAACCATTGAGAAAGTCAGGCAGACTTTTGACAACTACGAGTCAAACTGCTTTGAAGTTCTTTTGTACAAGAAAAACAGTAGGTATCTAAGTCATCAATAAGATGTGTCAACTCCTTATTAATATTATATATCGGTAAGTGGTAGCTAAGCTATAGTGTAGAGAGAATATAAAAGATTGATTGCTTCTCTTGGCGGGAGGTATTTGTAAAAACTAGATAGCAAAATTAACAAATAATACTTATGAAAAACAGCCTTTTGAGGAATGAAAGAAAAATATAATGCATTTTGAATGTTATTTATTTTGTGTGTCAGATGGCAGGTTGTTTTGTGATTAATACCCATGGTAAAGATCCTATAGTTATGTGACAGCAGCTGAAAGTGACTGAGAAATTCGTTCATTTCTTCTTATGGTTAAAGGGAAAGTGGATTGTTATCAGTGAGTATGTTATCTTTCAACATATACATAGATGGCATGTGAGTGTATGGCGTCTAAAGCAGCGACATTACTTTGCCGACTAAGGTCCGTCTAGTCAAGGCTATGGTTTTTCCAGTAGTCATGTATGGATGTGAGAGTGGGACTGTGAAGAAGGCTGAGCATCGAATTGATGCTTTTGAACTGTGGTGTTGGAGAAGACTCTTGAGAGTCCTTTGGACTGCAAGGAGATCCAACCAGTCCATTCTGAAGGAGATCAGCCCTGGGATTTCTTTGGAAGAAATGATGCTAAAGCTGAAACTCCAGTTCTTTGGCCACCTCATGCGAAGAGCTGACTCATTGGAAAAGACTCTGATGCTGGGAGGGATTGGGGGCAGGAGGAGAAGGGGACGACCGAGGATGAGATGGCTGGATGGCATCACGGACTCGATGGACGTGAGTCTGAATGAACTCCGGGAGATGGTAATGAACAGGGAGGCCTGGCGTGCTGCGATTCATGGGGTTGCAAAGAGTCGGACACGACTGAGCGACTGAACTGAACTGAACTGAGGTGAATCTTTACCAATATGGCTGTTTGCTAGACCAGATTGCTTTGTTGGGAGACTAGTGAGAATAGTTGTTACTTTCGGAAAGTACCGTTCACATCTGGTAACTTCGTATTGATTGTATGTGCTATTGTCTAATGATGGGAGGTATGAGTGGTCAGTTGTCCATTATACAATCACATAATACCTCATGATATGGGTCTTAGGTAATTATGAGTGAGTTTGATGAGACTCTCCAGTAGAGTTTGGAGGAAACAAACACCAAACAGAAAACCAGCTAATACACTCATCAACCAAGTCTCCTTTCTAATTTGTTTTCTGTGAATAGTCACTTACTTTATTTCTTTTTTGTTGCATTTCCAAATGGGCTTTTTTTTTTTTTTTTTAAGGAACAGTCACTGCATAAGATGAGTCAATTTATTTAGTGTTAATGGTTAAATGATAGCAAAGCCAATTATTATCTTTAGTGAAAATTGATGGTTACTAAATTCTTTCCCAGTTCAGAAAGCATTGTAGCTTCAACAGGAAATGCTTGTACCAAGTTTAGTGCTGGTTGGGTTTTGTGAAGCATAGTTTATCCTCTCCATTGTACCTTAAATGTTTGTCCTCTGTTGAATATTTAGGTTTTCTTTTTATTAATAGGCCATCATAGGGATAATGAAAACCATAGGCATTGCTTCACATTAGTAGTGAACTTCCCATTACCAGGTGCTACTGGCAATGGAAGAATTAGTTTCAGTGGTTTTACCTAAGGAATGTTCTATCATCTTATCTTTCATTTTAGAATCAAGACTGAAAATATATTTCTCTTTGACATCATATCCAAATGTCTGTTGGCTTGTCAACTAGAGAACAATCCATTCTGAATAATCAGCTCTGTCTTCTACAGAGAAAAGCCAGTTTCTAGGTGCTTTCTGGAATTTTTCACTAGATCCAAACACATACTGATATTTTGTAGCCAAAACTTGTATGCCAAAACTCCCTTTCTTTCTTTCTTTTATTTGCCTCACCACAAGGGAGGCTCTTAATTCCCTCACCAGGGATTGACTTATGCCCCTGCAGTGGAAGTGTGGGGTCCTAACCACTGGACCACTAGGAAATGCCCCCTTTCATTTTTATACAGGGTTGTTACCCCTTGAATGACTTCAGTATGTACTTCAAGTTTAGCAAATGATTTAATATTATTCCATATTACTAAGGTCATTTTAGGGGCTTCCTTGATAGCTCAGTTGATAAAGAATCTGCGTGCAGTGTAGGAGACCCTGATTTGATTCCTGGGTTGGGAAGATCCTCTGAACAAGAGATGGGCTCCCCACTCCAGTATTCTTGGGCTTCCCCTGTGGCTCATCTGGTAAACAATTTGCCTGTAATGCAGGAGACCTGGGTTTGATCTCTGGATGGGAAAATGCCCTGGAGAAGGGAAAGGCTACCCACTCCAGTATTCTGACTGGAGAGTTCCATGGACTGTAGAGTTGAACACGGCTGAGCAACTTTTACTTCACTAAAGTCATCTTTACCCTGAGATTTGAACAGAATAACCTTTTTTTTTTTTTTTCTGATTTTAAAGCTTCAAAGCCAGATCCATAGTTTCTGATTTTCTCAAAACTACCTTGTGGAAATTTTGTTTTGTTTACATCCTTTAAATCATGTTAGCAATGACTTTAATATTTCATTTCTAAAGTTTCCTATGAAGATGGTTTGGATAGTTTGCTTTATTTTAATAGCGTGTAATAATTGTCTGGCCCTTGTTCAGGCCTATCTGGTTCTTTTCAGATAACTTATATAAACATAGTTGTCTGTTTGGAGTCAGTAGGAGTTATGGCACATAGTGCTCTATATTAAAACTCCTGTCATTTCTGGATAGTATCTGCATTGAGTTTTTCCTTAATATGAAGAATAGATATTGTTCATGCACTATAATAGAGTTCTCCTATACTTAAAAGCAGCTTTAAAAAATCTTGTAAATAGTTAGCTAAAGGCTTCTGAACATCAACTGAAAAAAGTGTGCTCTTATGATGTTTTTTAATGTTAGAAAAATTCACACATCTGTAGAGAACTGATTTGGGAATGCCAAAATCTTGGCCTGAATGCCAAGTCCTCCCAACACTTCCATTAAATAATTAGCTAAACACCATTTGCAAAAGGAGAGATTGAGATATCTGGTTTAATATGTATCACAGTTAACATTTCAGTTTGCAACCTCAATTCTTTAGGTCCATTGGTCTGATTATAGTGGGTTGCTTACACTGTTGAGAAAAAAAGCAGTGGCTCTGGGAGGATGACTGAAAATGGATCTTTCTGTTTACACAAAGGCAGAACTGTGATAGCTAGGGCAACTCCAAATAATCAATGCCAGGGCATTGCCTTGAGTTTCCAGCAGCTACAGGTCTCTCTACCTAACCCTCCCAGACTTTCCATAACCTTGAACTTCAAATCCAGAATATAGATATTCACCAGCCATGCAGCAAAAACTCAGCCTCCTTGGAGCAGTCTGAGCCTGTGACTAAACTTTAAAAAAGTATACTGTGATTTCTGAAAGCAGTTTTAACAACAGCTCTGACTCAATGCTGAAATTTGAAAAGTTGCTGTTTTCCTTGGAAGGTCTGAGCTGTAACATCATCTCTTTCTGTTTAGATTTCTAGCAGACCTTGGAAAACGACTTATTTTTAATGCGCTTTTCTCTCTGTTTATGACCTACTGCCTCAAGCTCACTGTGTTGGAACAGCCATAGGCCATGTATCTGCGAGCGTCTGGGTCTGGTGATTTGTCAAACTGTGCACATCACTCACAGTTCATGGACACACTGTGTAAAATAAGAAGCAGAAAACAAAGAACAAGCCTTTCTGGGAGATGGTGGGATTGTTTTTGAGGTCCCTGTCTCATCCTGTAATCATTTTGGAAAAGGCTATGTCCTTCTGTAGGCTCCCTGGAGTTGCAAAGGACCTGGTTGTCAGAACTGAATATTTTTCAAAACCTCTTCTCTGGAATTCTTTGACTTCTAGTATCCAGTAGTCAAGTCACCTATTCTGTGTAAATGGCAAATTTCCCTTTATGGTGATATTATCAGTGGACAATTTTTGACCACACATATGGAGATGCTTCTTACGGGTTTTCATTGAAAGTCACTAACAGGCTATCGACTTCCCTCTAAAGATTAAATATTAACAGCTGCACATCTCACTCCCCAAATCCTAAACCCGACAAAAGACCATATGTCTTTAAAATAGACTATTCAGAGAGGCTTTACTGCACTGTGGCTTGGAAACACTACAATGAAAAATGCATCATTTTGATTCTGATGGAAAATTCCCTCAGTGTTTTATCATTTGGTGAGTAATTACTCCTTTGAAGGCATTTCTTGTGTCTTCAAATATTTATTATTTGATGTAATGCCAGTTTCTGATTTGTCCAAATCCTAAGGCTTGAATACTTTGAAACACTGTGTCTTCTGAAGTCTATTGTTTGAAGATCATTGTGACAGAGTCCAGGCTCATGCTTTGAGCAAGGGAGGTTGGAAGCAGTGTCTCATGAAGATGTCTGAGACTTTCAAGGCCTGGGCACATTTTTTTCTTTAGCACTGCCTTAAAGTCTTCAGGTATAGCTTTGTGTACATCAGGCTTGTAGTGTTGCTGACATCCTATCTCTCTGATGTGGGGATGCGGTCAGAGCTGAAGTGTTTAAGTCTGTTTGATTGATGAGAAAACCTTGAGGTAGAAACAGCAATTCAAAAGTTCCTGCAAGAGAAATACTTATCAAAGCATCAGGTATTGATGTTGAAGTTGACCGGAAACACTTCTTAAAGTAACACGGAGAAGCACATAGGATTGCTCACCCTTGGTCAGAATATGGAAGGGAGTTGGTGAAAGCAGCGGTGGCCTAGAGACCCAGGTCTAGAGGTGACACTGAAAGAAAAGTGAAAGTGTTAGTCCCTCAGTCATGTCCAACTCTTTGTGACCCCAGAAACTGTAGCTCACCAGGTGCCTCTGTCCATGGAAATTTCTAGGCAAGAATGCAGAAGGGGGTAGACATTCCCTTCTCCAGGGGATCTTCCTGACCCAGGGGATTGTCCTGGGTCAATCTGTCCTGCAGGCAGATTCTTTACCATCTGAGCCACCAGGAAGCCCTGTTAGCAATGCTTAAATAGCAAGACTGCCTTTATTCTACTGTATTATGAAATGATGCCCTGGGCTTTATTTTCAAATTTTGACATTTTGATTTGAAAAACATATTCATTAATTTTTGAGCAACTGGTAGTTGATATAAAATGAACATTTTACTGATTCTTTTCAGTAATTAAAATACTGTTGGTTTGGTGCTGGTTTCTGGCATAGCAGTTCGTGGCTGAAGGAGGAGGGAAAGCGGGAGACCAAATCATTGTGGTGTCTGCATCACACTCTGTTGTCCTTTCTCTCTTTTTCAGGAACCCCTGTTTGGTTTTATATGCAAATTGCACCAATAAGAAATGAACATGAAAAGGTGGTTTTGTTCCTATGCACTTTCAAGGATATTACGTTGTTCAAACAGCCAATAGAGGATGATTCAACAAAAGGTAATTTTCAAAGGGATTACCATACTTAAAGATTAGCCTGTCATTTAAATATAGTATTATTATTTTAACAATATCCATGGGTTGAACTTTTAAAACAAAAGTTTACTATGTGGCCTTTCTTTGGCTTTATATTTATTCTAGTAATTGTCCAGAATCAATTTTATTCAATCATATTGTTTGAATGGAAATAGGACATTGAAATATGAGGTGGTTAACTTAATTATTATAAGAGAAATTGAGATGAACTATAAGGAAGAGATTTCATGGAACATTATAATTTTGAATCAATATGGGAATTTCAACAACTTCTATCATACTGAGACTTAGAAACAAAAAGTGTGACAGCTTGTGGGGTTGTTTGGTGAAGTTCTACTGGAGCACAGTTGATTAGTTGATTGAATTTTGTTATATTGATTAGAGCATGAATAGTTGATTTTTTCAGGCTACTTTTCTTCCTTTATTTAGTTGTTGTAGATTCTCTTGGGTAGATGTTGTAGATTCTCTTGGGTAGATGTTGTTTAATTATGTGAAGAACAATTTTGTCATCCAGAAAGCGGTTGGCAAAATGCAAACATTCTGATTGGAGTCTTAGTGACTATAATATTCAGAGAGACTACTATAGAAGACATTAGTGAGTGGTATGTGCTTCTATCCCCTTTTATATGTAATTTACTCTCATTTTATTCTTTCTAATTATTTTTAAATTAGAAACTGATAGCATATAAATGAAGAATGTTAAATACCCTTAGAAGAAATTTTTATGTATCTTTCTGTTTACACAAAGGCAGAACTGTGATAGCTAGGGCAACTCCAAATAATCAATGCCAGGGCATTGCCTTGAGTTTCCAGCAGCTACAGGTCTCTCTACCTAACCCTCCCAGACTTTCCATAACCTTGAATTTCAAATCCAGAATATAGATATTCACCAGCCATGCAGCAAAAACTCAGCCTCCTTGGAGCAGTCTGAGCCTGTGACTAAACTTTAAAAAAGTATACTGTGATTTCTGAAAGCAATTTTAACAACAGCTCTGACTCAATGCTGAAATTTGAAAAGTTGCTGTTTTCCTTGGAAGGTCTGAGCTGTAACATCATCTCTTTCTGTTTAGATTTCTAGCAGACCTTGGAAAACGACTTATTTTTAATGCGCTTTTCTCTCTGTTTATGACCTACTGCCTCAAGCTCACTGTGTTGGAACAGCCATAGGCCATGTATCTGCGAGCGTCTGGGTCTGGTGATTTGTCAAACTGTGCACATCACTCACAGTTCATGGACACACTGTGTAAAATAAGAAGCAGAAAACAAAGAACAAGCCTTTCTGGGAGATGGTGGGATTGTTTTTGAGGTCCCTGTCTCATCCTGTAATCATTTTGGAAAAGGCTATGTCCTTCTGTAGGCTCCCTGGAGTTGCAAAGGACCTGGTTGTCAGAACTGAATATTTTTCAAAACCTCTTCTCTGGAATTCTTTGACTTCTAGTATCCAGTAGTCAAGTCACCTATTCTGTGTAAATGGCAAATTTCCCTTTATGGTGATATTATCAGTGGACAATTTTTGACCACACATATGGAGATGCTTCTTACGGGTTTTCATTGAAAGTCACTAACAGGCTATCGACTTCCCTCTAAAGATTAAATATTAACAGCTGCACATCTCACTCCCCAAATCCTAAACCCGACAAAAGACCATATGTCTTTAAAATAGACTATTCAGAGAGGCTTTACTGCACTGTGGCTTGGAAACACTACAATGAAAAATGCATCATTTTGATTCTGATGGAAAATTCCCTCAGTGTTTTATCATTTGGTGAGTAATTACTCCTTTGAAGGCATTTCTTGTGTCTTCAAATATTTATTATTTGATGTAATGCCAGTTTCTGATTTGTCCAAATCCTAAGGCTTGAATACTTTGAAACACTGTGTCTTCTGAAGTCTATTGTTTGAAGATCATTGTGACAGAGTCCAGGCTCATGCTTTGAGCAAGGGAGGTTGGAAGCAGTGTCTCATGAAGATGTCTGAGACTTTCAAGGCCTGGGCACATTTTTTTCTTTAGCACTGCCTTAAAGTCTTCAGGTATAGCTTTGTGTACATCAGGCTTGTAGTGTTGCTGACATCCTATCTCTCTGATGTGGGGATGCGGTCAGAGCTGAAGTGTTTAAGTCTGTTTGATTGATGAGAAAACCTTGAGGTAGAAACAGCAATTCAAAAGTTCCTGCAAGAGAAATACTTATCAAAGCATCAGGTATTGATGTTGAAGTTGACCGGAAACACTTCTTAAAGTAACACGGAGAAGCACATAGGATTGCTCACCCTTGGTCAGAATATGGAAGGGAGTTGGTGAAAGCAGCGGTGGCCTAGAGACCCAGGTCTAGAGGTGACACTGAAAGAAAAGTGAAAGTGTTAGTCCCTCAGTCATGTCCAACTCTTTGTGACCCCAGAAACTGTAGCTCACCAGGTGCCTCTGTCCATGGAAATTTCTAGGCAAGAATGCAGAAGGGGGTAGACATTCCCTTCTCCAGGGGATCTTCCTGACCCAGGGGATTGTCCTGGGTCAATCTGTCCTGCAGGCAGATTCTTTACCATCTGAGCCACCAGGAAGCCCTGTTAGCAATGCTTAAATAGCAAGACTGCCTTTATTCTACTGTATTATGAAATGATGCCCTGGGCTTTATTTTCAAATTTTGACATTTTGATTTGAAAAACATATTCATTAATTTTTGAGCAACTGGTAGTTGATATAAAATGAACATTTTACTGATTCTTTTCAGTAATTAAAATACTGTTGGTTTGGTGCTGGTTTCTGGCATAGCAGTTCGTGGCTGAAGGAGGAGGGAAAGCGGGAGACCAAATCATTGTGGTGTCTGCATCACACTCTGTTGTCCTTTCTCTCTTTTTCAGGAACCCCTGTTTGGTTTTATATGCAAATTGCACCAATAAGAAATGAACATGAAAAGGTGGTTTTGTTCCTATGCACTTTCAAGGATATTACGTTGTTCAAACAGCCAATAGAGGATGATTCAACAAAAGGTAATTTTCAAAGGGATTACCATACTTAAAGATTAGCCTGTCATTTAAATATAGTATTATTATTTTAACAATATCCATGGGTTGAACTTTTAAAACAAAAGTTTACTATGTGGCCTTTCTTTGGCTTTATATTTATTATTATATTTAGTAATTGTCCAGAATCAATTTTATTCAATCATATTGTTTGAATGGAAATAGGACATTGAAATATGAGGTGGTTAACTTAATTATTATAAGAGAAATTGAGATGAACTATAAGGAAGAGATTTCATGGAACATTATAATTTTGAATCAATATGGGAATTTCAACAACTTCTATCATACTGAGACTTAGAAACAAAAAGTGTGACAGCTTGTGGGGTTGTTTGGTGAAGTTCTACTGGAGCACAGTTGATTAGTTGATTGAATTTTGTTATATTGATTAGAGCATGAATAGTTGATTTTTTCAGGCTACTTTTCTTCCTTTATTTAGTTGTTGTAGATTCTCTTGGGTAGATGTTGTAGATTCTCTTGGGTAGATGTTGTTTAATTATGTGAAGAACAATTTTGTCATCCAGAAAGCGGTTGGCAAAATGCAAACATTCTGATTGGAGTCTTAGTGACTATAATATTCAGAGAGACTACTATAGAAGACATTAGTGAGTGGTATGTGCTTCTATCCCCTTTTATATGTAATTTACTCTCATTTTATTCTTTCTAATTATTTTTAAATTAGAAACTGATAGCATATAAATGAAGAATGTTAAATACCCTTAGAAGAAATTTTTATGAAATGGTATTTTAAATTATCTCTTAGGAGACTAAAAATGGAATGTTTTCTTTACATTTAGCAAACATTGCATTTTTTTTATCTCTTTAAAAAAAACTGGCACAGCAATTTTTAATCTTTAATCTTTACAGTCTCTATGACTGTAATCATAATCAGAAAAATTACATGTATGTATATATATATATCTCATATATATACACTCATGTATGTATGTGTATGCTCAGTTTCTGTTTAGCATCAGATTGCAAGAGGAAAATTTTATGAAGTGCATACCATTTAAAGTATGACAGAAAACAATTCATTGTGACTATTTCTGAAAATGTGTATGCAAAATCATCTCCTGGAAGTTCAAATAAAGTATTCACTTTTTGACTTGTACTACCTGTTGCTGATTTTACCTGTGGACCTGGTATCTAGGAAGCTTAGGATATATTGTAATACTATTTTTAATAGAATAGTTTTCTAATAGTGTTTAGGTGTATTGACCCTTTGTTTTGAAATTCAAGGTGCTCCATCCAACAGCAGCAGAATGCATATTCTTCTCAAATTACATGGAACATTCACTAGATAGATCATATTCTGGCCATAAAACACACTTTAAAAGCTTTAAAAGAGTATAAATCTTGCAAAGTATGTTCTCAGATCACAATGGAGTGAAGCCAGGAATCAATGAGAGGAAGACAGGTAGAAAATCCCCAAATATTTGGAAATTAACAGATTTCTAAATACCCCAAGGGTCAAAGAAGAAGTCTTAAGATAAATTATAAAAATATTTTAAACTAAATGAAGATTTAAATATGACATATCAAGTTTCTAAGATGTAAAAGCAGTGCTTAAAGGGAAATGTATATCATTAAATGTATATATTTGAAATGAAGAAAGATATGAAACTAAATATCTAAGCTTTCACCTTAGGCAACTAGACAAAGAAGAGTAATTTAAACCAAAAGAAGCTGAAGACAAGAAGTAATAAACCTTAGAGTAGAAATCAATGAAACAGAAAAAAATTAGAATCACTGCAGCCCAAAAGCTGATTCTTGGAAAAGAATGTTAAAGTTAGCAAACCTCTAGCCAGGATAACCAAGAAAAAGGGAGAAGGCACAAATTACCATTACCAGAAATTAAAGAAGGACCATCACTACATATCCCATGAGCATAAAAGCATGTAAAGAAATACTTTGAGTGACTTGATAACCACTGAATTGATAACTTAGTTAAAATGGACCAATTCCTTGAAAGACACAAACTACCACAACTCATGATAGAAGGAATAGATAACCTGAATTGTCCTATATCTATTAAATAAGTTAATAATTAATAAAGTTCCAAAATAAGTGCAGATAGTTTTCTTGGTGAATTCACAGCCTCTTCCAGAAAACAGTGGCAGAGAAAACTCTTCTTACTCATTCTATGAGGCCAGTTCCATCATACCCAAACCAGAAAAAGATATTACAGACCAACATTTCTCGTGAATGTAGATATAAAAGTCCTCAACAAAAATAGATTGTGAGGATGTGTTAAAAGAATTACACTTAATGACTAAGTGAGATTTATTCCACATGGAAAGATGTTTCAAAATTAAAAAACCTATCACTCTCATTCATAGTACTGATATTAGGTTAAAGAAGAAAATTGATTTGATCACATCAGTTGGCATAGAAAAAGTATTTCACCACACCCAAAAGTTGTTCATGATAAAAACTCACAGCAAAATAGGAATAGAGAACTTCCTTAACTTGACAAGAAACATTTACTAAAAACCTGCAGCTAACAGCTGTCTGTATCTTAAAGTGCCATATATATTTTTAAAATTTTTATTTTATGGTAGAGTAGAGTTGATTAACTATGTTGTGTTATTAATAGTTTCAGGTGTACAGCAAAGTGATTCAGTTATACATAAACATGTGCCTATTCTTTTTCAAATTCTTTTCCCATTTAATTTATTACAAAGTATTGAGCAGAGTTCCCTATGCTAATACAGTCGGTCCTTATTGGTTATCCATTTTAAATATAGCAATGTGCACATGTCAGTCTCCCAACCTGTCCCTCCCTCTACCCTTACCCCCTGGTAACCATAGGTTTGTTATCTGTTAGTCTGTTTCTGTTTTGTATATATCTGTTTGTATCATTTTTTAAACATTCTGCATATAAGCAATATCTTATGATATTTGTCTTTCTCTGTCTGACTTACTTCACTTATTTTGATAATCTCCAAGTCCATCCATGTTGCTGCAGATGATGTTATTTCATTCTTTTTAATGACTGAGTTATATTCATATATATATATATATATATATATATATATATATTTATTTATTTATTTATTTATAGCACATCTTTATTCACTCATCTCTTGATGGACTTTTAGGTTGCTTTCATGTCCTGGCTATTATAAATGGTGCTGCAATGAACATCGCAGTGCACATATCCTTTCAAACCACATTTTTCTTGTGATATATGCTCAGGCGTGGGATTGCTGGGTTATATAGTAGCTCTGTCTTTAGTTTTCTTAAGGAATCTCCATACTCTTTTCCATAGTGGCTGCACCAATTTACATTCCCACTGACAGTATGGGAGAGTTGTCTTTTCTCCCTGCCCTTGCTTGTATTTATTGTTTGTAGACTTTGATGAAGGTCATTCTGACAAGTGTGAGGTGATATATCATTATAGTTTTGATTTGTTTTTCTCTTATAATAATTAACAATGTTGAACATGTGCCTCTTGGCCATCTGTATGTCTTCTCTGGAGAAATATCTATTCTTGTTTTCTGCCTAGTTTTTTGATTTGATTGTTTTTTTTAATATTGAGCTTCAGTGAATTGTTTGTAAATTTTGGTAAAGTGCTATATTCTAAAATAAAACTTGTGACCCAGCATATCCTTCAGATGAATTTTACTTGCATGAATAATACATGAGTGATTGCCAGACTGAGTGAAAAACCACAGACTTTTCCCCTCAAAAATATTTATACATTTTTAACTTTCATATTTAATGGTTATTGTTTTTCTCATTCACTTTAACTGACTTCATGGCACAGCTAAAGTTGGCCAAGAAAAGTACAGTACTTTCTCACAGATTTGACCTGCTGAACGTTAATGGTGGTATCTGTTTATGGAAACTAAAAGTTGGCAGCATTTTACAATGAGGTTGGGAGAAAGGGTGCTAATGTTGAAAGACTGACCTTTGTTTCTCAAGCTAATAGCTCTCCATTTATCTGCCTGTACCTCCATCTCTCTGCATCCTTTCATCAGACTCATAGAGCGCTTTCTCTTTTTAATGCATTATTTTATTCTTACAAAAATGAACTCCATTTAAATAAACTCAAGACAACTCAGACCACTTGATTTTTGAGTAATCTGTTCAATAGACCTGTAAATTAAAATTTACAGGGAAAATCAAACCTCATTGTGAAAACCTTAGAGTAAAATATTTCTTTCCAAACCAGAATTTGTAGTGGAAGAGCTTATTTTAAATAGATTTTTACTTTGAGACTCCTCCACACCTTTCAAATACATGACAGATTGCTAAAAATGTATTGAACAATGTAACTGTGAATGGTGTATATGAGCTACTTTCTATTATTCATGTGAGTTGTAAATTCAATATGAAAAATTCAATAGAACTAAAATATTTATGCCATTAAGCAATCATCCAACTATCCCTATGAAGCTAGCATATCAGAAAAGTATATTTTGAAAACTTGGCGCAAAAATGCATCTTTCAACTTTTTAGTTTGAGCAAAGGGGACCATAGAACTTTTGGGAAAGAGCAGATGAGATTTTGTGATAACACCAGAGTATCAATATGATTCGAGTATAGAACATTGAACATGGAGGCAGCAATCTTATTTTTTTATTGGTGATGGGGTCCAGCCCCGGTGGATCCAGGGTAATTTGAAGGTGAGATGGAGTCGGCGTCCTAGGAAAAAACTTATTTAATTACAGATATATAGAGAGATTAGAAACGGATAGTGTAGTAGGAAATATTAGTGGAGAAAAAGAGGCTGAATAACTTGGTTTACGTGGAATACCTATCACCACCTACGTAGGCCACAGGCATTTTTCCGTTCTCCCGAAGGAGAGGAGGCACTGAGGCCTCCCTGGTCTGATCTTAGAAGCTCAGGCAAAATTAGCAGGCTTGGTGAGTACCCACATTCCAGATGGGAATTCAGCCAGAAAAACAGGGAGCTAGAAAGAAACGACATGGGGGAATCAGTCTTTCCAGAAACTGATCCGAATTTTTTATTTTTAGGTTTGCTTATATACCTTTTGTTACATAGGGATGAATACAGAGTCACTCGGGGGTCAGCAGTCCTGACCTTTATCAAAATCAGGTGCTTCACATAAATGTATATATTAAAAAAAAGGTCTTAAGGGTTTTACATCATCTTCTGGCCATGAGGCCTGCTGACATTTTATGACCTTTTCTGATAACCAAAAAACTTATTTTTTCCAAGGGTGCTTTTTCTTAAACCAGGCGCCACCCTCTGAAGGTAGCAGATAAAGTTGCATTCCTATAGGGTGAGGGTGTAATGGGTTACAACTAAGAAAGGAATTTATTTAACCTAAGGTTAACATGATTAATCTTAAAGGTTAATACTTATTTCTCCTATATGCTAGTTATATTCATTATAAGGGCAGGGAATATGGAGATTTAGCAGCAAACATCAGCCCAACAAATGAAAACCCTTCACCAATGTTCCCCTTAAGATCTATTTAGTCTTAAGATAGTGATAAAGTTACATTTTTACATAGCAAGGATACAGTGATTTATAACAAAGTACAGTGATCTATAATAAAAGAGGAAATTCATTAACTCAAAAAGTCTAGTATTGCTAACATCAAAAACTACTATATTTCCTTTTCTATATTCCAAATACATTGATTAATATATTCCCAGGTGCGTAAGGATATGGAGACCAGGCGGCAATCATTGACTCAACAATGAGAAAAGCCCTATGCTAATTAAGACTTTCAAAATACTCCAAACTCTCTGTGTTGTTTATGGTTGAGAGGTAGTAAACAATCATGTGCATAGTGGCAGGAGTATGGATAATCCTGTCCCACAAGCTAGTTTGCCAGCAGAGAGGTTTGACCTGAGACACACTTGTCACACCCAGGGCAGGGAATTAGCACCAATTATTGGCACAACAAATGAAAAACCCTTCACCAATATAATTCCTAACCAACCCACTATACTAATAATTTCTAACTTCCCAAAAGAATCTGCCTTTAGTAAGTCCAAAACATCTCGTGCCTCTCACAGTTGGGAGGCTGTAAACAATCACATGTGGCCTGATGAACCTGTACAGGCAGGCTAGATAACCTTCAGAGGAGTTCGTAAGTTGAAACACTCTTGTCACGCCCAGGAATTTTTATTGACTTGGAGCTGCACGTTTACTTCTTCTCTGAAAGAACCGGTGGGGAACAGCCCCCCATAAAGTCAGAGGGTTAGGTGAGCGCATGAAACAGTAAAGTAGGTAGACTCTGGTTTTGGGGGTAGATGCTCGGGAACAGGGCATTTCCTGAGGCTCGATTATGCCTTTGCCTGTGCCGAAGCCTCCTTCCTCATGACCTTTGCCATGGGTGGAGTTCCTCACGCTGGCTCCCGGCATATTGGAATATAAATTCTTTGCATTTTGTGTTAGTTTCTGCTGTACAATTAAGTGAAACAGTCATATGCATACATACATCCCTTCCCTCTTGGAGCTCCCTCCCACAACCTCCTCTCACCTCTCTAGGTCATCACAGAACACCTTGCAGAACTTGTGCTTATAGCAGCTTCTCACCAACTATCTATGTAACACATGGTGGTGTATATATGTTAATCCTAATCTCTCTCTCTCTCCATCCCACCCTACCCTGCCCTGCACCAAAACTACATGTCCATTCTCTATGTCTGCATCTCTCTTCCTGCCTTGAAAATAGGTTCATCTGTAACATTTTTTTCTAGATTTTACATATATAGTAATCTTACTTTAGATTCAACCTTGGGCACCAGAGTTACTTAACATGAGCCTTTTTGTGACTTTTCTGGGAGTATTTGTTCTTTTTGTTTATTTATTTATTTTTCCCCAGCCAAGCATGCTGACTGAGCACACAGTATGGTGCGGCACTATTAACTAGGTCTTGGAGATACAAAGTTCCTTCCATCATATCCTAATGGGGAGAGGGGTGGTGTGAAAACAGATTGATATATAATGGAAGCTTTCTTCTGATTACTCTTATTTTCTCAGTAAAAGAGGAAACATGGTTATCAACTAAGATTAAGGAGGGTGAGGAGGTAAGGAGGGATTGAAGGGGAGAGGAGGAGGAGGAGGTATGCAGTTGTGTAGAGAGTGGAGCAGTGAGTGGCTAAGGTTAAATTCAGCAGGTTTTCAGTGCAGCACTAAGGTCCACATGAGGCTTGTGGTCATACACTTCATTAGTATCTATGAGCATGATTATGTGTTTACTCCACCCTAGTATAGTCAAAGGTGTGTAGATGGTGAAGTAGGTGAGTTGGATCCAACCAGAGTTGGGATTTGGTTAGGTGAGCAAGATGAAAGGAATCAGGGGGCTCAAGGATCAGGGGGAAGGGATCAGGAGCTGAGGATATTTGCAACAGAGCAAGTCGAAGGTGTTTGCTGAAATTTAAAGCAATACTTAGATAATAAAAGCTTGGCTGGGGATATAGAAAATAGTGTTTTAAATGCAGAACAAACAAGTGAATCCACACATAGGAAAGCCAGGATATAACTTTTAAAACCATTTCTAGAACAAGGCCATTTTACCTTTTTTAATGTGGAAAAGGGGCAGTGATTGGAACAAAGACCCATATCTTTTAAGAATGTGACAAAAGTGATTGGAATTGATATCAGTCTCCTTTGGCTTATATTGGTATTTTTACCAAGAAACTCAAGACATATAGGTCAAAAACCTGAGTAAATTGGCTAACTGAATTGTACTTCTAAGTTGTATCTGGAATGGTAAGTACAGTGTAATGGCAGCCAACCAATTTGAGAGTAGCACTTCCTCATGATGAATCCTATGATCACCAAAACTTCATTCTAGGTGAATTTCTGCGTTTAAAATGAATGGTACCGAGTGATGTCAACTTATATATACATGATGGGTGGTAGCAGAAACTATTGAAGGGGAAGAAACCAGTCTTGATGAAGCAGTTAATATGTGTCAGGAGCTTTGTATTCTTTATAGCTCATTCCTATAATTCTGAAAATTAGTGTTATTATCTCCATTTTACTGTTGAAGATTCTGACACTCAAAGTCTGACTGATTTTCAATCCAGTGTTCTCTCTGTTGGACCATGCTGCCTTATCCGTTTCCAGTGGATACTTATTGGGGTTTGGCCACCTTAAACCCCCTGCTCTTCTTTTTCCCTACAAAGATGAAGCACAGGTTGAGAACAGTCTGATTCTGACAGGACTGTACTGTTTTGAATCAACAGAATTTACTGATGATAATTCATGGGGGGAAAAGTGTGTTTGTTATCTTTTGTTTCTGATACTGAGGTCCTGGAACTGTTGCTCAGATTATTAGTCAGTGCTACCTGATACAACATTTATAACAATACAAAGGGGAAAAATGACAGCCAAGAAATCCTTTCTGTTGATTATCCATATGTGTTCTAAAAGCGATGGTTCAAATCTCTGCCCATTTATATAGTACAGTATTTTCAAACAGATTCAAAAACTGCCAAGACACTTAACAGTGTGAAATATCCTGTGCCAAATAGTTATGGCATCTTTGTGCCAATAATTGAGACAAAAAAAGTTCCTGTAAAATGAAAATAACAGCAAAAATAGCAGCCTTCCCCTTGTAGGAAGCCAATGGTTTTCTTTAGAGAGGAAACAACAGATGAAATATGAGTAATTATACCATGTAGTCTCTTTGGCCAAGAGTATAATTGTTTACCTAAGCTTTTTTCTTATAGATTAGAATCTTGTGTTGCAGTCTAGTAGATTGATTGAACTGCCTCTGTGACTTCCTTTTATTTTTAAGATTAGGCAGTCCATGACAAAGAGGTTAATTGCAACCCAATAGAGCTAAACTAATGTTTTATTAAGAAGGAGTTGGCATCCTAAGCTTTTAGGAGAATAAATGTTCTCATAATGCCATGAACAACTTATAGAGCAAGAATTAGGCTCTTCATATTCAGCTGTCTGTTCACATTACCCTGTATCGACCACATCTAAGTAACATCAGCAAACTGTGCTGAATAATCAGTCACACCAGTTAGGTCTCAGTAAAGGTGAAATCAGTAAATGTATCGCTGAGGAAAGTTAGAACTGCTGATATGTCTTTTTTTCCCTCTGACCTAGACAGTGTGACTGCTTAACTTTTTCAAAGTTTGACTGTTTAGTGGGGGCTGCTGATAGATCAAAAGAACTAATTCATCTAATCCATGGGCAATTCCAGATGTATCCAAGAGCACAAAGGTATAGGTATAAGGAAATTCACTGTGGCATTGTTAGTGATAGTTAAAAATCTAGAAGCCACTTAAATGTTTGTAAGTAGAATATATACATGATCAGAAAAAAGAAAATGCCTAATTCTCTGAGATAATAAAGGTACAGGCAAGAATCAGTTACCATGGTTGGGTGGAACTTGAGATGGAGGGAACAGAAGGGAAGTTGAAGGCTGTTGTGTTTCCTCTGTCTTCTGCTTTTTCAATAACATATTTGATAAGGTAATCTGCTGAGAGTGAGGACAGAGGGACAGCATAAAGGAAATAATGCTGTTTAGAACTGAGGACTGCAAGAAAGCTCTCACCAGAGACCAAAGATCACTGAGCAATTGAGGGGATGTGTCTTTGAGTGCTCCCTTTGATTTAAATGTGAATCAAAACACTCCCCGGCTTTGCATTGGCTTTCTAGCTCTGCGAGCATTTTGATATTGAAGCTCTTAAATGGTTAAATGATTAGACAACTGCCTTTGCTGTCTCTAGGAAGAATCCTTACCAAGTATTGATATTTCCTTCTAAACTTCTCTCAGTATGTCTGAGTCAGTCTGACAACTGTCACCACCTTTTTTTTTTTTTTTTTCTGTTAGCAACTCCCCAGTTTTCATTTTGAGAGAAAAATTATAGTCCTCCACACTTCCTCCTCAACCCTCTACCATACCTTTTCTAGCTTCTCCAACCCAAAGCCCTTCCTTCACAAGACAGAGTTGTATTAGTATCTGCTAAGAGCTGAACATAGAAAACCAGAAGATTTGCTTCTTTATTTTCTAATTTTAACTATTAATACATATAATCTTGGTGCCTTGTTAATTTCTATTTATCTTTTTAACTAATGTTCTCATTCATTCAAAAATGTGTCTAGTGCCCACTATGTGCCAGCCATGGAACTAGACAACCAGGGATAGAAAGAATAAAATCTGGCACCTAAAAGTCATATCATGCAATAAACTCCCTTTTCATCTATGTTTAAGGGTTGTCTCACACAGAATAAAATTTCAGATTGAAGAATTAACATTTTTCTTTCTGTTTCTTTCTACTGTTTACCATGAAGAAAAGTGTATGTGTTTTATTTTCACAGTTTTAACATTTTGTCTTCCTCCAGGACATTGAAATAAGGTAAAGAGATGAAATAGTTCTTGATTATGTTGACTTCATGTGTAAAATGAGATACACGTACACAGGCACGTTTGTTTTATGTTTAAATGAGGAACTGCTGCTTCCTCGTTAAGAAACGGTAGTGTGTACTCACGATTCTTAAAATAGAAAGCCAGAGGATGATGGTAAACATTCACTATCATGTTTCCCCTTCCTCACACATTTGCTTCTTTGCACTATCCTAGGAAAGGAGTGAACACATGGTATTTGATGATTTGTATTCTTCCATGTGTTATTGAACTTATTCCTTTGATGTCTCCTTTAATTTTTAAAAAATATTTTCTGAACAAACCGTTATCACACACAGGAAATAAAAATTATCTTCTCTTTTAATCTAATAATCAGATGTACAAATAGGTGCAACATTATTTATCTTGGAAATATGAACCTTATGTTACTATAAGATTGACTTGCAGTAATTCTTGGCAGTCCAGTTGCTAGGACTCTGTGATTTCATTGTTGAGGGCCTGAGTTTGATCTCTCATCAGGGAACTAAGATCCTGCAAGACTTGTGGCTCAGCCAGAGAAAAAGAAAAGAAAAGAAACTGAATCAATGTTGACTTGGAAGTTTCTAAAAATATTCACTGCAATTATAGTACTCAGTTGCTGTAAAAAGAGAAATGATCAACAGGAAATATTTTAACATACCTGCTGCCAATATAGTCTCTGTCATCTGAGGACATCCTCATCATTTTAACCCAATAAATCAAAAACCAAACCAAAACCCAGTGATAATAATACATGACAATATTTCATGTTAATGTTCAAGCAGCTTATTTTTAAAGTTACAAATAACTTTTGATTAATTAGTCAATTAAAGGTCTATTTTATGGCAAGCCTCTACCAAGTTCTGAGAATGGAGAGAGGAATGGCAGTGTAATGGGAGTGACTGACATGCTTATCAGTGACTGCATTAATATTGTTAGTGCCATGTGAGGTATGTATCCTGTAGTGTGAATGCACAGAGGAGAGTACATCTCTAATGGGTGGATCCAAGAAGCTTCCAGTGGATCCCAGAATGCTTTGACTTTGGAGGTACCAGTAAGCATTAGCCAGAATGATGGGAAGGGAAAAAGCACTTCAGGCAGGCAGCATGATTATAATGCGTGAAAGCATGAAAGCATTGAATGTCATAGGGTGAACAAAGAATTCCTAATGGATTTAGTTTTGTTTTTCAATTTGTCATTTTAATTTGGTAGTGATTTGAGTACAGAGTGTGTATGAGAAGTAAAAGGAGATGGATGCAGAGCAAATCTTTAGGGTCAGAAACTAAATGACACATATACCAAGGATAGTCAGTGTTATCCTGAAGACCTCTAGGGATCTCTTAAAGAATTAAAAATGGGAGAAGGGCATAGTAAAATCTGTGCTGTAGAAATAACTCTGGCAGCAATGTGGAACATATGTGGTCAGAGAACAGAATATAGACTATAGTTTTTAGGAGCTACTGTCTAACTCAGGTGAAAGATGATATTTATGACATGACATATTAGCGATGGAGAAAGGAGATTAAATTTTAGGATATTTATGGAAGGAATTGGATGTGTGTGTGTGTGTGTGTGTGTGTGTGTGTGTGTGTGTGATGTAGTAGTGAAGGAAGCTGGTGAATCTCAAGTTTCTGATTTGGACAGCTGGAAATATTGTTGAGTCATTCACTGAGACCAAGAATCCATGAAAAAAGCAGAGTTGGAGATGTGGGGAGAAGGTGATGATAAGATCAGTTTTGAACATGTTAAGAATCATCTGAGTAAGAGGTGACCAATGGCCAATTAGACATAGGTCTAGTATTAGGAAGAAAAGTCTAAGTTGGTGATATAGATTGCTTGATAATTTTTTATGTTGATGTTTAGTTCTTGGAGTTGATGGCATATCTGGTGCTTCTCTGTTTTTCTAGCA
This sequence comes from Cephalophus harveyi, assembly GCA_006410635.1. Taxonomy (NCBI): domain Eukaryota; kingdom Metazoa; phylum Chordata; class Mammalia; order Artiodactyla; family Bovidae; genus Cephalophus; species Cephalophus harveyi. Next base: position 98,308 of record SJYT01084157.1, on the reverse strand, counting down.
TATTGCACAGGAAAAACTTTAGGGTTGCATACAATTTCCAAAACCCAACATTCTAGTCACTAGGATGAGCACCATTAATGAAAAAGAATAAAGAATCTTTTATCAACCAGTACCAGTATACTCTTTTCCCCAATCCAAAAGTTGATATCACAGAGTGAGCTGAATTGATGGGACAATATAAAGCCTAAATGAAGCCAGAATTAGGTTGAAGAATAGCAGTAAAGTATGATGTCATCTACCTTGTGTGGCTTGAAAGACATTTGGTTGTGTCTGCCCAGGATTTCTTCCTTCATTTATTGTCACATTGTCTGAAATTTCATCAATTCCATCAGAGTCATTCCACTGGGTCATCAGGAGTTTTCATTTTTAAGGAGTTGTTTGGTAAATACCCTAGTTAAAGGTAGTACCGTGGAAATTATCAAGTGATCTTAATGGAGTTTGTAATAGATTAGAGCTTTTTGGGATAGCTAGAGAAAGGCTAATTGAGATAGGAGCAGACTGTGGTTGGTTTTGTTCCACTTGGTCACATCTAATTGACATTCCCTTAAAGTTAATTAGCTTAATAATGAAAAATTAATGATTTTAATAGTGGAAATAATGGAATATTTTTTTTATTAAATTCACATTCCTTCCCCTCAGAAGTTAAAGTTGCTATACTTATAGAAAATGTTATTAAAGATTCTATATATTCCCAAAATAATCCTTAAATACCAGTGAAATTGTTAATAAGAGAGAAATAACATTTTGCTATTTTATAAAGAAGGTGGAGGTGTGTGATATGAACTACAGTATGTGAGATTTGTTGAAGTTGGACTTTATTCTCTTATGTATGTGCATCTTCACATAAGTACACAATGAGACTGTTTTTATTATGGTAATTCTACCTTCTATAATAAATATCCCCCAACTTAAGTAGTTTAACACAATAGAAGCCTATTTCTTGCTCATATAACAATCCAAGCAATTGATCCTTGGCATATGGCATTCTTCTATGCTCTGATTCAGTGGCTTTGCCATCCCCTGGGGCCTTATTGTCATTTTCATACAGTTAGCAGAAGAAGAGAGAAAGTATGGAGAAGTTTCATTTGCCTCTTAAGTTGTTGCATGCATGGAAGTGACACACATCACTTCTGCTCTCATTCCACTGGTGAGAACTAGAGACATGCCCATACCTAGAGGCACAGAATACTGGAAAATGCATTCCTGGCTGGGCAACTGTTTCCCAATAACAAACCTATACAATGCAAGGGGGAAGATAGAATTTTATGGACACCTAGCTGCTTGGACTATATGATATTAATAGATTTGCACAAAACACAAAGATCACACATAAAATTTACTTATTATTTTATAACTGCCCTTGAAGTATATGATGATGCCTGTGTAAAAATAAAATGCTTTAGGTTGATACTTTTCATTAGTTCTGCATTTCCATTAGCATGAAGTGCTAACTTTTCATTGCTTATGCTATTTCTGAGATCCCTTGAATATAAGCAAGAATATTGACTTCTATATTCATTATGTGACTGTATTCATTATGTGACTATATTCATTATGTGACTATATTCATTATGTGACTTCTATATTCATTATGTGACTATATTCATTATGTGACCTGAGACTTTCTTTCCTTATTTTTAAGGTTGGACAAAATTTGCCCGATTGACACGGGCTTTGACAAATAGTCGAAGTGTTTTGCAACAGCTCACGCCAATGAATAAAACAGAGGTGGTCCACAAACATTCAAGACTAGCTGAAGTAAGTGCAAGATTAACTTTACTTCTCAACATGCTGGTGGTGGTACTTTCCCCAATCCAAATGTCTCAATATTGATATTTATGGCTATAATTTTACATATACTTATGTGCTAATTGATTTTCCCTTGTAGAATTGTAGAAATTTCATATATTTCTTTTTATGCTCTCCTGCTTTGAAAATGGGAAGGTACTTTACAACATTCCAGGTGATGTCTGTAGAATATGAGGTTTTCTTTGAGCAAATGAGAAAGCAACTTCATTCATTCACTTGTGTGTGCAGCATAGACTTATTGAGGGTTTGCTCTGTGCTTGGTACTATGCAAAGGATATAAAGATGAATAGGCCATGGACCCTATCATCAAGGAGTTAAATATCCAGCAGAGAAGGGAGGTGGTACATGAATGAGATGATACCTGGGCTAAGTGAATTTTTTTAAAAAAATTATAGTTGATTTATAATGTTGTGTTATTGGTTTCTGGTATACAGCAAAGTGATTATATATATATATCTATATTTATATAATATAGTATATATTTTTTCATATCTTTGAATTATAGGTTATTATAAGACATTGAATATATAGTAGTTATTATAAGATTTTAAATATATGTTGTTTATCTATTTTATGCATAGTAGTTTGTATCTGCTAATTCTAAGCTCCTGATTTTTCACTCCCCCCTTCCCCTTTGGTTAAGTTTGTTTTCAAAGTCTGTGAGTCTGTTTCTATTCTGTAAATAAGTTAATTTGTATCATATTTTATATTCTATATATAAGTGATATATGTTTGTCTTTCTTTGTCTTACTTCACATAGTTTGATAATCTCCAGATCCATCCTTGTTGCTGCAAATGGCATTATTTCATTCTTTGTAATAGATGAGTAATATTCCATTGTATATATGTACCACATCTTCTTCTATTTCTCTGTCCATGGACATATAGATTACTCTGTGTCTTGGCTATTATAAATAGTTCTGTTATAAATATTGGGGTGCATGTATCTTTTCAAATTAGAGTTTTCTCCAGAATTATTGGGCTGAGTGAATCTTGAAGAAAAAATGTAGTGAAGAAGAGATGAAGGTCATTTATGCCAGAGAGGCCAGCATGTCCAAAGACTCAGTGATGAGATAGTATGGTGCCTTTGACTGTGAATTCAATGTGGATGAAGTCATGTAGGAAAGGAAAGATTAAGGTGGTATACAGTGAACAGAAGTGGTTGGTGACCCATGTGCCAGGGAAATGACATGGTCATATTTGTTCTTTACAAACCTCTCAAAGGGAGATTGGTCTCCGTGGTATTTGTAATCCTGTTTTAACTATATTAATTTGAAAACATTATTCTAAGAAGTTGACATCCATAGATGTCACCAGATTCCCAAGAGACCCATGGCACAAAAATGGTCAAGAACTCTTGTTTGACCTAGTGGCTCTATGTTGAAATGGTACCTAGAGAAACAAGTTAAGAGGTTCTGGTAGTAATTCAGCTTGGACAACTATGACCTTAAGCAAGGGAGCCAGTAGCAGAAGAGGGAAGATTGCAGATGTGCTAAGATTAGAGTCAATACATTTGTTGATGGGTTAGAAATGAGTGTGAGAAAGGGGATGAGTCAAGGTCAACTCTGTTTTTGGCTTGAACAGCTGGATGGACAGATAGTATTGTTGTTGTTGTAGAGTTGTTAAGTTGTGTCCAACTCTGTGATCCCATGGACTGCAGCATGCCAAGTTTTCCTGTCCTTCATTAGCTCCCAGAGTTTGCCCAAATTCATGTCTATTAAGTTGGTGGTGGTATCTAACCATCTCATTATCTGCCTTCCTCTTCTCCTTTTGCCTTCAATCTTTCCCAGTATCAGGGTCTTCTCTAGTGAGTTGTTCTTCATATCAGTTGGACAAAGTATTGGAGCTTCAGCATCAGTCCTTCCAATGAATATTCAGGGTTGATTTCCTTGAGTATTGACTGGTTTGATCTCCTTACAGTGCAAGCAACTCTCAAGTCTTCCAACACCACAGTTTGAAAGCATCAGTTCTTCAGTGCTCAGTCTTCTTTATGGTCCAGCTCTCACATCTGTATATGACTACTGGAAAAACCATAATTTGACTCTATGAACCTTTGTCAGCAAAGTGATGTCTTTGCGTTTTAATATTCTGTCTAGGTTTTTCAGAGTTCTTCTTCCAAGGAGCAAGTGCCTTTTAATTTCATGGCTACAGTCACCATCTGCAGGGATTTTGAAAGTGAAAGTGAAAGTTGCTCAGTCATGACTGACTCTTTGTGACCACATGGACTATACAGTCCATGGAATTCTCCAGACCAGAATACTGGTGTGGATAGCCTGTCCCTTCTCCAGGGGATCTTCCAAACCTAGGAATCAAACCTGGGTCTCCTGCATTGCAGTTGGATTCTTGGAGACCTCCCAGATAAAATCTATCACTACTTTCATTTTTTCCCCTTGTATTTGCCATGAAGTGATGTGACTGAATGCCAAGATCTTAGTTTTTTGAATGTTGAGTTTTAAGCCTGGTTTTTCACTCTCCTCTTTCACCCTCATCAAGATGCTCTTTAGTTTCTCTTTACTTTCTGCCATTAGGGTAGTATCATCTGCATATCTGAAGCTGTTGATATTTCTCCTGGCAATCTTGATTCTAGCTTATGATTCATCCAGTCCAACATTTCACTGATGCACTCTGCATATAAGTTAAATAAGCAGGGTGACAACATACAGCCTTGTAGTACTCCTTTCCCAATTTTGAACCAGTCAGTTGTTTCATGTCTGGTTCTAACTGTTGCTTCTTGACTTGCATATAGGTTTATCAGGAGACAGGTGGGATGGTCTGATATTCCCACTTCTTTAAGAATTTCCCACATTTTGTTGTGATCCACACAATCAAAGACTTTAGCATAGTCAATGAAGCAGAAGTAGATGTTTTTTTCTGGAATTCTCTTTCTTTTTCTATGATCCAGTGGATATTGGCAAAATATTTGATCTCTGTTTCCTCTGCCTTTTCTAAATCCAGCTGGTACATCTGGAAGTTCTCAGTTCATGTATTGCTGAAGCCTAGACCGAAGGATGTTGAGCATAATCTTACCAGCATGTGAAATAAGCACACTTGTACGATAGTTTGAATGTTCTTTGGCATTGCCCTTCTTTGGGATTGGAATGAAAACTGACCTTTTCCAGTCCTGTGGCCACTGCTACATTTTCCAAATTTGCTGGCATATTGAGTGCAGTGATTTAACAGATGGTGGCTACTGTTGGTTAATAAAATCTCAGATAGAAGAGGAAGAAAAGGAGGTTTGGAAGCAACAATAGTAGATATACTCTTGGCATACTAAGTTTGAAGTTCCTGACAGGAAATTCAAGTGGAGATCTTTAAAAGGAAGTGGGATTTATGGGTCTGCCTCTCAGGGGGGTATCTATGTTTGAGTTGCAGGCCTTGGTATCATCCTCACAGATATGGCTGTTAAAGTCAGAGGACTGGGTAATGTTACCCATACAGAGTGTACTGAAACCAAAGAGAAAAGGAATGAGGACAGAACTCCAAGGCAGCTAGAAATTTTGCTGTTGACATGTTTTACATAATCATCTTGTGTCTTACTGGTACAAAAGATGACAAAATAGCTAATCAGGCTACCAAAATTGTGCTGAGCACTTGCTGCTGCTGCTGCTGCTAAGTTGCTTCAGTCGTGTCTGACTCTGTGCTGGACACTCACAAAATATTCTGAGATAACTAACCAAGGGAGAGAAAGATACAATTAAATATGTAAGTTCATCAGTTTGTTTTGCTGGTGAAAGTTTAGCTGAATTTCTCCAGAGTAACTTTCTTAACTTGTTGCAGATACTAAGTTTCATTTGGAAAAGTTAGGGAACAAAGTATATTCTTCAAATGGGGAGGGTTCTGTAGATTTTCTTGGAACATAGCTAACAAGGCGATGTGTCTGATTTTCTGGTACCTTTGAGGAAAGAGTAATACTTTGATGTGTAGAAATGTTTTTAAAAACCCAAGTAAGACATTAAGATATCAAATGTTAAATGATAATAGTCATCATAATATTTTAAAAGATAATATGCAGTTGACACAAGATTTAATGCCCTCAGATACAACTTCCTTTTTCATATAGTGTTTTTTATTAAGTACTACTTGATTTTGAAGCTACTTTCTTTTCTGCCTTCGGTTGTTCGTTTCTTTCTATAAATCAAGGTAAAATGTAGGAGCTTGTTTCTGTGACTACTGATTTTTTTTTGTCATAATTCTTTCTAGGTCTTAACTACATCCTATTCAGTTTTTCTTTATTTGTTAATACAACTGGACAAGAACATGAGGAGAGAGACTATAGAGAGGAAAAATTTCTACCTTAGCACCTCAAATCACTGAAGATAGTTTTTTTCCTCTACCTTAAATGGAGAGTTCCTATCCCCTGGACAGCTCATCACTTTTCATTTTTACTCTTGATGAATTTTCATTCCTGTTTCTTCTCATCTGATTTTTTTCTTTTTTTGCTTTGCCTTTTGGTTATTGTTCATTTCTTTACCAATCATCCCTAATTTATAAAGCTGATTCAGATACAAAAACTGCTTTATGTCAGATCTTAGGCCTTGATTTCAGAGAACATGTGGAAATAACAAGATTTTCTACAGAGATTAATGTATGTGTACTCTTAGGTTTTCAAAGACTGATTGAAAAGAGGCACCAAGTTAGCAGAAAGACAATTTTTCCAGTTGTAGTCAGAATCATGTAATTTGCTCAGCTTGAGTATTTGGATTTGTTGTTAAATTTCAGGCCCTTTCACTTTTTCCAACACATATACATTTTATCTTATTTCCACTAGGCCTCTTAAATTTAGAGCTGATCCCCAGTTTCAAGGATTTTGGTGTCTGTGTAGGCAATTCATCAGTTTTCAACATGCTCTGACATTCTACTGATTGAATTCCACTTGCATCTGTGGTTCTGATTCCTTTAGAGTCAGTGTGCTCCCGATATTCAGAGAGAAAGAATGTGTCTGTATCAGTACAAAAATGCATCAGGACATGTGATTTCATCCCCATCTATCCAAGGCTTACTGCTTCTGAAAGAACAAGTGAAATAAAGCAAACAGTGGTTACTCACTGCTTTATGGAAAAGCCCCAGTGACGGGGCTGAGATTAGAGCAGTGCTCTACACGGGAGAAACATCAACACTGAGGCACAGTGTGTCCCGTGCCTTGTTTGGTCGGCGTTGCCTTTCTTCCCCTACTCTTCCTGCTCCTCCTTTTGCTCTTGGAGCAGTTTTGGATTGCTTTAAAAATTCAAGTCACCGTCTGAAGAACTGGGTTACGAAATGTTTAAAGAAATAGAAGACAAGGGCTTTTATTTTGAACTATACGCTATCATCACCTGGAAAGATTTTGAAAGTACAGATTCTCTGAATTTAATTTAATACACAAAATGAATTTAATTATTTTCTGGCGTAGGGGTCTAAGCATGAGTATACTGTATTTTTAACAGCTTCTCTAGATGGTTCTAGTTTGTAGCCAGATTTAAGAAATGCTGAACTCAAGAGTGAGTTCATCTCTAGAGGAGACACCTTATATTATTCCAGGGTGCTGAGTGGGACCAATTTGTCTATTAGCACAGAGTGTAGCACCAATAACACTTTTAGGAGTCCACCAGGATGCCTGAATTTCTACTAGCAGTTGAAGGAAAAAAATGAACTTTTAGGTAAAAAAAATAAATAATTAAATATTCATCTTTGTAATAATGCTGTTAAATAAAAATATAATTTTAAATAAAAATATAAATATTAAGCAAACTATATTTTTATTTAAAATGTAATTTTAAATAAAACATACATTTATGTTGCATTTATATTTAAATAAATATAAAATATTAAATAAAGTATAATTTTTATTTTATTACTTTTAAGGAGGAAGGGGTCCAGGAAGGCAAAAGTACCGAGTGCCTGTAAAGGTCATAATGCAACCTGGCACTGAGTTTATTTTCTAAGTGTGTTTCTTTGTGCTCAAACTACAGAGTGTGTAAATACAGATGGTATAATACTAACATTGAGTATGAAGGAAATTTTCATGTTTAACACAGTGATGTTGGAATGAATAGATCTGTGGTTGAAAGGTGAAGGAGAAGCCATGATTCTGTAGGAGTCTTTATATGTAATTCTCTGTCTCAACATGAAACTTAACTTACCTGTAGGATAATTTGTTGCTAAGTAATTTAAGATCTCATGGAAAAAGCATTACTGGGGTACTGATAATGAGCATAAATACGTAAAAGTCTTTATAAATAATTATTATAACTCCCAAGCTTAAACCAATAATTATAATATACATCTAAAGAGAATATCAGTGATTTTTTCATGTTTCAAAATAGCAATGATTATATTTTATGCTTAGTTTTCAGTTGTATAAGTTCTACATATGAGAGACTTCAGGATAAGTCTCAAATTTCAAAAAATGCTAGCTTACTTATTTTGCTTTGTTGCATATAAATTACAGGCTAACAGGTATTTTTGTTTACATCTATTTGTACATTGACATAAATTTAGTGCATTTATGATTTTAGAATTTGAACTTGTTGACTCCTACTTTCTGGGTCCCGTTAGTCTTAGGGACACTGAATAATTGAATGTATAAGATGGTAAAGCTGCTGAAAATATTGTTCATCAAAGTCCCACTTACAAACTCCTTAATACACAGGTTTACTCAGTTATAGCTTCATTGGTGGCATGAAGCAGAGGTCTTCAACCTGCTTTTTCAACTCCTTCTCACAATTTCAATGTTCCAGGTTCTGGAAGGAAGTGTTAAGTCCTGTGTTCGTTGCCTTTTCCCAGGGTTGCCCAGACCTCTGCTCTTGCACTGTCATCTGCTTTTCCTCATTGTCTCTTTAATGAGACCTAATCAGAATAAGTCAGTGTTCATGTAACCTTGTATGGAAAATTGTCAATTTGTCAAAAAGGTATGGAGAAACAAACCCGAGTATTTAAAATTTTTTCCTAAAGGAAATTTGCATCTGGGCAGGAAATCCAATATTCTTTAAATCTGATTGAAAGGGAAACAGGGGAAAGCAGGCTATAACATTTATAGCTCTGATACTGCTGTGCCCAACATTAGGGCCCTGGTTGAGTCCCATGCAACAGCAAGATCACCAATAGTGGAGCCCTGAGGTTCAGCAAAGCCTTTAGAATCAAAGTTATGCTCCTTCAAATCCCAAATATGTAAAGAATGGGTAATGGTGAGACATGCAAACAACACCTGGACAGTCTGTGAGATGTGTGATTCTAGGCACTTTTGCCCAGTGAATGTGCAGAAGGCACTTCCAGTAGTGGCTGTCCAGCAGTGCTGTGGATCAGTGTTGGTGATGGAGAAGGTCATCAAGAAGATGGGACTGCCAGGTGATCCTTGAGCTGGACCCAGGCAACTAGAAGCTCCTCACCCCCTCCCTAGTCCTTGAAATGTACTTTCTGCCCACCATTCCCATTGTGGGAGCCATTTTCAAGGATACAGCCTTCAGAGAGTCAGCTGTGGTTGAGAACATCTGGACTGTATATGTGACTGAAGCCAGTTAAACCTCTCTATAAACTTTTAAGATTTGGTGGGTGGGTTCTGAGACTTCTGGTTTTGTGGCTACCCAATAAAACCTTGTACATTCCCTTGCCTGTGAAAACTGCCACCTGCCAATCTGGCATGGTCTGCCTTTCTTTGGTCTCTTTCTGCCCTCCGTGTGTGGGCACCAGTTTCTGAACGAGTTGGCCACAGGAGAGGAAGTCAGAGGGAATGGCAGACAGATCAACTTCGATAGAGTGATTGGACTTGCAGTGACTTTGAACGAACCTTGATACAACTCAGGAGAAGAGATATAATTACGGAGCATGGCTGGCTTTGAAACCAGTGGTTTGTCTGCCAGAAAATTTGAATTCATTACTAACTTTGCAGAGATGTCCGGGTCACTTATAAATACATTTTGTCTCTTTTAGGTTCTTCAGCTGGGATCAGATATCCTTCCTCAGTATAAGCAAGAAGCGCCAAAGACGCCACCACACATTATTTTACACTATTGTGCTTTTAAAACAACTTGGGATTGGGTGATTTTAATTCTTACCTTCTACACCGCCATTATGGTTCCTTACAACGTCTCCTTCAAAACGAAGCAGAACAACATAGCCTGGCTGGTGCTGGACAGTGTGGTGGACGTTATTTTTCTGGTTGACATTGTTTTAAATTTTCACACAACCTTTGTGGGACCTGGTGGAGAGGTTATTTCTGACCCCAAGTTGATAAGGATGAATTATCTGAAAACTTGGTTTGTGATCGATCTCTTGTCTTGTTTACCTTATGACATCATCAATGCCTTTGAAAATGTGGATGAGGTAAGTTTCTTGTTTTTGTTTTTTTAGTACTTTAATCACGTTTTGAGAAAATTAGGATAAAAGGAGTTTATAAATAAGCTGAACTTCTTTACAGTCACCACTTTCAACCTTCATCCTACTAAATACCTGCCATAAACGATCATATTTTATTACTTTATAATTTTTATTCACTCTTTAAAAAATTTCTTGTTGAAAATACTAGGAAATGGCTGTGGATGAGATTGTGTTTGAAAGAAGAGAAGAAAAGCCACAGCCTTTGAAGTCAAATATGCCTTATGAACTGGACAGTTGATTGAAAGATAATGAAATAGATGTATCTTTTTGGGAAAACAGTAGCATTTTAAAAGTCTGTGCACCCACAAATGTTTTGACTCCTCCCCTCTAGATACATATGGTTGCAGTGCTTGTGTTAACAAAAAAGATCCAGAAAGCTTTTATGGTAGAGAAATACTTGAAGTTTTGCCTTTTTGGTTTCTTTTTCTTTCTTTCTTTCTTTTTTTTTTTTTTTTATAGTTTTTGCTTTAAGTTTTGCCTAATCATTTGTGGTTAGAGACTGTATTAGATGACTTCTGATATCTGGTCTAGTTCAAGATTTTGCTTATTCAGTGTCATCTGCACAACTAGAAATATTAAAGCATATGTAATGTCTTAACGACCATTTCATCCAAGGCTTCTTAGTTTCTAACTTAGTTGTGGATGATTTTCAACTTGCTATACCAAGGATGTATATAAATGAATCAATATAGAATGTATCTGTTTTTAAAATGTGTTCATAATAATAACTACAAATTTAATTTCCCTAAAGATTCTACTCTGTCCTTATAGACTGTTCAGATAGAACATTCTCCGCTACACTGTTGTCATTCTGTGTGTGTTGGGAGGTAGATTACAGCTTTTCTTCAGGATCTTTTTCCATAAAGATTTCTGCATTGAATCAACTTTAATGATACTAAAAAACATTTCCAGAAAGTTTAGTATAGACATTGTATTTTGATGCTATACACATAATTGTTAATTTAAAAATTCAAGGAAAAGGGATCATAGTAATTTGTTTCTAATTTTAAATTCCACCTACATCAAGCTTTTAAGGTATATTTCTTATTTCCCTTCTGGAAGGATTGATAGGGGTTAATTTTGAAAATGCTAATCTTATGATAAGAAGATATAAGTAGTATTTATATGTTCACTTACTAAATAGATTAATATATTAAGATCAGTGCATTAGGATTTCCATTATTTAGAACATTGGCATAAAGATTTTAATACAAATAATCAAAAGATTGGTTTAGTTCACAGAAAAGAAAATAAATTAGATTGCATAATAATGAATGCATCTAATATACTATATAAATATATGACTAGATCCTCAGACTTATTAAGGAAAATGCAGAGTAAGCTTATAGACTATACTGACATACCATCAGTTATCACACACACTGGGTTGGAGATTATGGTGTCTGAGAATGTGTACTGCTCAGGTCTCCCTTCATGGAAACCTGCTGCATGAAGCACAGTTCGGGGCTTCCTGGAAGTGGCTCCTGGTTTGGAAAAGACATTCTTTAACATCCCTTTCAAACTCAGCATTCAGTGATATCACACTGTCACCCTGGTAGCTTGAAACTGGCCACAGTGGGAGTATTTACACCCTTCAAATGGCAAATGCTATGAATAAAGGCTTAAAAAAAGCTTTCTTTGGCATTAGTTGCTAACCATTTACCAATATACCACTGAATACAGTTGACTGACACTTGCTGTGGCTTTCTGATCTGCTGCAGGTCACAGTTCAAAGCTGTTTCCCCAAGGCTGCACTCAACCAATGACTAAGAATAGTGGTAATATTATGATTGGGCTTATCAGGTGGCTCAGTGGTAAAGAATCCACCTGCCAAGCAAGAGACGTGAGTTTGATCCCTGGGTAGGGAAGATTCCCTGGAGAAGGAAGTGGCAACCCACTCCAGTATTATTGCCTGGAAAATCCCATGAACAGAAGAGCCTGGCTACAGTCCGTGGAGTCACAAAGAGTCAGAAACGACTTAGCAACTAAACCACCACCACCAATATTATAATTAGTCTACTCCTGCTCAACGAAGAACTCTGCTGAGCAACTTTTGCCCTGAAACTCCCCATTTACCTGTGCTGTGGTTGAGGCTCTTTCTACACAATTCTTCCTTCCATCTTCATAGGTTTCAGACATGCATTGTGGTCTGAAGACTCCTCCCTCCTTTCTCTTTCATAGGCATTTATCTCAGTGAAAGTCTTGCATATCTAACCCTGACTTGGCATCAGTCGGTAAGGGATCTGAATTGATACAGTGATGGTATGAAGTCTCTTATACATTGCTCAAGGGAATACTGGTAAAACTTACATGAAGAATGATTTGGCAGTATCTAATTTTTTTAAAGAGAAGACCTTAGAGACAACCACTTTCAGATTGTTTAAGGGATTCTTTTAATATTTGCTTCGATCACCAAAGAGCAAGACTTACTCCTTTTGGTTTTTCAGTTTTGGGACTTGTCTTTGACTTCTCATTATCAAATTGGAGGTTTCAGCCTTTTTCTCCCTGCCCTCACTGTATCCATGCACTTATTTCCATCACCTCATTCTTACAATATAGATATATCGTCCTTTTGGTTCCATAAATAGTGTTTTTATCATTATGTCTACAAATATGCTATTTATGACTGAAAGTGAAGGTAAAAGTTGCTCAGTTGCGTTTGACTCTTTGTGACCCCATGGATTACACTGTCCATGGAATTCTCCAGGCCAGAATACTGGAGTGGGATCTTTCCAACCCAGGGACTGAACCCACGTCTCCCTCATTGCAGGCAGATTCTTTACCAGCTGAGCCACAAGGGAAGCTCATTTATAACTGAACCTTCAACATACTGTGATTACTCTTCCTCTTCTGTACTTTCCATTTTCCTGAGAGTTGATAATTGTCTGGTTTTATCATTTGCTTTATTTTATGTACTCATTACTCAACCGCTAAACTCTACGCCAGTTGTCAAAAGCTCCCTTCCTTGCATCGATGCAAGTAATATCCTATCAACATCATTTTCTTAAACAGATCTCTCTTCATCCTACTCTCCCACCTGATGGACTGTTTGACTATCTGTAATATTCTAGGCCATTGATAATTTCTCCTCAGATTTTGAAGGGCATGGTACCGTTACAGTCTACCTTCTAATAATTCTCGTAAGAAACTTTGAGGCATTGTGACCTATTTTCTCTTTCTGGAAATTTGATATATCTTCTCTGTCTAGGATTCTGAATCTTTTTAGTACTATGCTTTATTTTGAGTCCATTTTCATCCGTTTTGCTGGGCACTGTCTGGGTAGTCTTTTTCAATCTGGAAAAGCATGTCTTCTGTTTTAATTTTTTTTCTTATGATTTTTCTCCATCTCCTTTCCCGCTCTTCTTTTTTCTCTCTCTTGTTGAAATTCCTTTTATTCTAATACTTACTAGACTTTTCCAATTCCCTTTTCCTTCTTTCCTTATTTTCCAATCCTTTATCTTTTTGCTATATTTTCTGGAAAATTTTCTCAACATTATTTTCCAACTTTTCTTGTAACTAATAGTGCCTTTATTTACCTCTTAAAGTTTGTTTGGCTTGATACTAAGAGCTAAACTAGCATTTGTATATTACTTGATATATGTATTTCTAGCATTTAACTTTTCATCTGGCACCCCACTCCAGTACTCTTGCCTGGAAAATCCCATGGATGGAGGAGCCTGATAGGCTGCAGTCCATGGGGTCGCTAAGAGTCGGGCACGACTGAGCGACTTCACTTTCACTTTTCACTTTCATGCATTGGAGAAGGAAATGGCAGCCCACTCCAGTATTCTTGCCTAGAGAATCCCAGGGACGGGGGAGCCTGGTGGGCTGCCTCTATGGGGTCGCACAGAGTTGGACACGACTGAAGTGACTTAGCAGCAGATCATTATACTCTAGTTGTATCTTTTGTAAATAGCCTATACATCCTGAGAGTTTCTCTAACTGGAAAGTTTAGTCTGTTTACATTTATTGTAATTAATTACGTTTTGCTTTAGGTAGAGCATCTTATTTTCCACTCCAAAATGTGTTTTATTCACTTTTCTCTCTCTTTTTTTACTTTCTTCTTCTTTTCTGCCCTTTTTTGGATTAACTGAATTTTAAAAATCTTCTGGATTCCCTCTAATGGGTTGGAAGTTTTTGTATTAATTGATTGCTCTTAATATTTTTATCTTCAGTATTTTACTTATAAGTGTCTTTGCCCTTCTAAATAAATCAAGGGCCTCTGTTTGCCTTCTCATTTTTCAAACTAGAGTTGTCTTACATTTTGGTTCCACAGTTTTTTCAAGTTTCTCTTTCAATTATTGGGTGGCTTCTTTAGGACTTTGTTTATTGTGAACCTTTGGGATGGTGACTATAGATTTCAGTTTCCATATCTGTAAAAAAAAGGGAAGGGATGCTTGACTTCTTTACTTCACAAGATGTTTTTAAAGAGTCGATGGAAAAATAGATATGAATGATTTTTGTTTGTAGAATTGTGCATGTTTGAGGGGATATTATTGTTTCGCTTGTGTGTGTCTATTTCTTCAGCTTGGTGACAAGCCCTGTGATGGTTAGGAATGAGTTCCATCTCCTTGGCAGTTCTTCACTGCTTACTGCATATTGGTGACTCACCAACCTGAAGCAATAAAGTGTTAGTAAGGTTTTAGTAGATTGTGCAAGGACATAAAACAAAATAGAACTTAAAATAAGGAATTGAGGTACTGGTAGCTTGGGAATAGGAGAATATGAGTCTGAAGATCACAGCTTACTCCTTTAACATGATATGGTACAAAATAATTTAGGATGTAATGACATTTTCATATTCAAGAGTGTCTCAGATGACATGCTTTCTGAAGACAACTTGATTTACTAGGAATTCACGACCTGTATATGCCATTCTTTAAGAGAACTATGAGGCTAGGAAGATAGAGTCCATTGAAGGAAAGAATTTTGTTTGAAAAGAAATAATGTCAATTTCCTAGATAATATAATGGGGGTAAAAGACATTATCACAGGAATCTAAGGAATAAAAACAAACTCCTTTGTAGTGTTTGAACACAGCTCTGGGAGGTCCAGGGGGCTTGATTTCTGGGAGGTTAGGGGGAGCTGAATTATAAGAAATATGGAGCAGCTTCAGGTGACACACAGCTTGGTAGAATAAATGTAATTAGGAAACATGATACTTGGGGAATTCAGGGGACAATGAGTGGTATTAGTGGTAAACACAATAAACCAGGTAGAACAAATTGAAATTGGAAAAGTAATCACTTCATGGGAAATAGATGGGGAAACAGTGGAAACAATGTCAGACTTTATTTTTCTGGGCTCCAAAATCACTGCAGATGGTGACTGGAGCCATGAAATTAAAAGACGCTTACTCCTTGGAAGAAAAGTTATGTCCAACCTAGACAGCATTTTCAAAAGCAGAGACCTTACTTTGCCGACTAAGGTCCATCTAGTCAAGTCTATGGTTTTTCCTGTGGTCATGTATGGATGTGAGAGTTGGACTGTGAAGAAGGCTGAGCACCGAAGAATTGATGCTTTTGAACTGTGGTGTTGGAGAAGACTCTTGAGAGTCCCTTGGACTGCAAGGAGATCCAACCAGTCCATTGAAGGAGATCAGCCCTGGGATTTCTTTGGAAGGAATGATGCTAAAGCTGAAACTCCAGTACTTTGGCCACCTCATGCAAAGAATTGACTCATTGGAAAAGACTCTGATGCTGGGAGGGATTGGGGGCAGGAGGAGAAGGGGACGACCGAGGATGAGATGGCTGGATGGCATCACGGACTCGATGGATGTGAGTCTGAGTGAACTCCGGGAGATGGTAATGAACAGGGAGGCCTGGCGTGCTGCAATTCATGGGGTCGCAAAGAGTCGGACACGACTGCGCGACTGAACTGAACTGAACTGAATGCACTGTTTCAGGAAACAAAATGATTGAGCCAGAAACTGCTAGGTGGAAGTATTACAAATATTTTTAATTTCCAGAAAAGTTTAGGAAAATCATTTTCTAAATTATAATTTTTCTTGATTTATGCTTGTCAAATGGGCACATTCAGTTTAGTTCACTTCAGTTCAGTTCAGTCGCTCAGTCACGTCCGACTCTTTGTGACCCCATGAAGTGCAGCACACCAGGCCTCCCTGTCCATCACCAACTCCCGGAGTCCACCCAAATCCATGTCCATCGAGTTGGTGATGCCATCCAACCATCTCATCCTCTGTGTCCCCTTCTCTTGGCCTCAATCTTTCCCAGCATCAGGGTCTTTTCAAATGAGTCAGCTCTTCGCATCAGGTGGCCAAAGTATTGGAGTTTCAGCTTCAACGTCAGTCGTTCCAATGAAAAATGGGCACATACATCATTTCATTTTAGCATATCTGTTTATATAGCAAATTTTTATCTCTTATCTAATTATCAAAAAATTGGAAATCAAAGCTAATTGTATTCATATATTTATTTTGTCACTTTTGAGAAATTTCAGACCCTCCATTAAGGATATGTTGGAAATTGCTATTTATTATAATTTGATCATCATTACTTTTTCATTAAAACCTTTAGATAATTAAAAATAATGTTTGAGTGGTATAGGAGAGGATTTCATAGTATTTGTTTTTAGTTTTACTAGTTTTAATCTTATTAAATCCATAGAAACATTGTCAAGTCACCTTATAATTATTGATTTTTCTTATTAGTGTGATAAAAAGACTTTTTAGAAGAGCCATTTTAGGTTGACAGCAAAATTGAGAAGAAGCTACAGAGACTTCCCATAACAGAGGTTGCTCCCACACATGCATAATCTCCCCCATTATCAACACCCCCAACCAGAATGAAACTACATTGACACATCAGGTTGTTCAAAGTCCATAGTTGTTCAAAGTTCACTCATGGTGCTGTGCATTTTATGGATTTTGACAAATGCATAAGGGCATATTGTAGTGTCATACAGAGTAGGGTCACTCTCCTAAAGCTCTGTGCTCTGCCTCTTCATCCCTTCTTTCTTCCTAACCCCTAGCAACCACTGATCCTTTTACTATCTCTATAGTTTTGCATTTTCCAGAATGTCATATAGTTGGAATCCTACAGTAGAAAGCCTTTTCAGATTGACTTCTCTCAATTAATAATATTTAAGGTTCTTCCATGTTTTTTCATGGCTGATAGCTAATTTGAGTGCTGAATAATATTCCATTGTCTGGACATATCAGGTTTATTTTTCCATTCACCTACTACTGAAGGATATTTTGATTTCTCCCCAATTTGGGTAATTATGAATAAAGCTGCTATAAACTTTTGAGTGTAGGTTTTTGTGTAGGCAAAACCTTTGGGGTAAGTTATCAGCTCATTTGGGTGAATATCAAACAGCACGGTTGCTGGATCATGTAAAATATGTTTAGTTTTGTTATAAACTGCCAAACTATCTTTCAAAGTGGTTTTCACCATTTTGCATTTCCACCAACAATGAATGACAGTTCCTCTTGACTCACATTCTCACCAGTTTTTGGCATTATTAATGTTTTTGATTTTAGCCATTCCAGGACTTGTGATATCTTGTTTTAATTTGAAAATTTCTAATGATATATGAGGGGACTTTCCAGTTGGTCCTAGTGGTAAAGAACCTGTCTGCCAGAGCCGGAGATGTAAGAGACGTGGATTCTATCCCTGAGGCAGGAAGATCTCCTGAAGGAGGGCATGGCAACCCATTCCAGGATGCTTGCCTGGAGAATCCCACGGACAGAGGAGTCTGCTTGGGCTGTGGTCCATGGGGTCACAAAGAGTCAGACATGAGTGAAGTGACTTAGCATGCACACTCAGTGATATATGAACATATTTTCATATGCTTATTTGCCATCTGAAATATCTCCTTTTGTCTGGTGTCTGTTCAGATCTTTTGCTCATTTTTAATGGGGTTGTTAATTTCATTATTGTTGAGTTTTAAGAGTTCTTCGCATATTTTGGGTAATACTCCTTTATTATTTGCGCATGTCTTTTGCAAGTATTTTCCTCTAGTCTGTGGCTTGTCTTCTCATTCTTTTGACAGTATCTTTCACAGAGCAACATTTTTAATTTTAGTGAATTCAAGTTTATTATTTCTTTCATGGATTGTACCTTTGGTGGTATATCTGAAAAATGATTACTCAAGGTCACCCAGATTTTCTCACATGTTATCTTCTTAGAGCTTTACAGTTTGTGTTTTACGTTTATGTCTATGATCTGTGTTATTTTATTTTTTGAAGGGTATAAGGTCTGTGACTAGATTCATTTTTTTTCCATTGGATGTCCATGTGTTCTATCAAGATTTGTTGAAAAATGATCTTTTTTTATTGTATTTCCTTTGCTCCTTTGTCAAAGGTAAGTTGACTGTATTTATGGGGTTCTGTTTCTAGGCTCTCTATTCTGTACCATTGATCCATTTATTTTTTTTCCACCAGTACCACACTGTCTTGGTTAATACAGCTTTATAGCAAGTACTGAAGTTGAGTGTCTGTCCTCTGACTTTGTTCTTCTTCAGTACTGTGTTGGCTATTTTGCACATTTTTTATTCTTCCATATAATCTTTATAATCAGTGTGTTGATCTATACAAAACAACTTGATGGAATTCTGATTGAGATTACATTGTAGCTTTAGATCAAGTCTAGAATAACTGACGTCTTCACAATATTGAATGTTTCTGTCCATAAACAAGGCTTAGTGAAAGTGAAGTTGCTCAGTCGTGTCCGACTCTTTGCGACCCCATGGACTGTAGCCTACCAGGCTCCTCCCTCCATGGGATTCTCCAGGCAAGAGTACTGGAGTGGGTTGCCATTTCCTTCTCCAAAACAAGGCTTATTGCTCCATTTATTTAGTTCTTTGATTTCTTTCATCAGTTTCATAGGTTTCCTAGTATACAGTCTGTACATATTTTGTTAGATTAATACCTAAGCTTTTTATGCTAATATAAATGGTATTGTGTTTAAAATTTTAAATTCCACTTGTTCATTGTTGGTATATAGGAAGGTGATTGGCTTTTTTATATTGACCATGTATCCTGCAAACTTCCTTTAATTGCTAATTAGTTCCAGACTCCTCCTTCCTCCCATCACCCCCAGGTCAGTTTGTTTGGATTTTCTGTGTCCGACTATTATGTCATCTCTAAAAGAAAGATATTTTTTTCTCTTCCTAATCTGTATACCTGTTATTCCCCCCCCCTTTTTTTTACAATATGATATAATCTGTAAGGTTTTATATATATTCTTTTTCAAGTTGAGAAATTCATCTCTGTAGCTAGCTTTTTGAGACTTTCTTTTTTTATCATGAGTAACTGCTGCATTTTGTCAAATGCCTTTTCTGCATCTATTGATATAAACATATGACTTTTTCTTCTTCAGTCTGTGATGTTATTGATTACATTAATTGATTTTTGATTGTTGAACCAGCCATGCATACTTAGGATAAATCTTACTTGGTCATACTGTATGATTATTTCTGTATATTGTTGGATTTGATTTGCTAGTGTTTTGTTGAGATTTCTGCATCTATGTATTAGAAATATTCATTTGTAGTGTTCTTTTCTCATACTGTATTTGTGTATTTGAGTATTTGTATTTGAGTAAAGCTGGCCTCTTAAAACTGGGTTAGAAAGTATTGTTTCTGCTTCTTTTCTGGAAAAGACTGTAGAGAACTGGTATAATTTTTTACTTAAATCTTTGGTAGAATTCACTCATGAGTTAATCTGGCTATGGGGCTATGTGTTTTGGAAGATTATTAATTATCGACTCAATTTGTTTAATAGATATAGTTCTCTTCAAATAATTATTTTTGTGTGCATATTTGAGTTTTGGTAGATTGTGTCTTTCAAGGAATTGGTCCATTTCATTTTGATTATCAAATTGATGGGCACAGAGTTGTTCATATTGTTCTATTATTGTTGTAGTTATTATTATTGCAATTGTTATACTTTAATTGTCTATAGTATCTGTAGTGATGTCCTATCTTTCATTTCTCATGTTAGTAATTACATCCTCTTTTTTTCTTGGTTAGTGTGGCCAGAGGTTTTACAATTTTACTGGTGCTTTCAAAGAAAAAGCTTTTAAAATTTTGTTGATGTTCTCTACTGGTTTCCTGTTTTCAATTTCATGGGTTTTTGCTCTAATTTTAATATGTTTTTTTCTTCTTATTATTTTGGATTTAATTTGCTTTTCTTTTTCTAGTTTGCTAAGCTTAGAAATTTAGGTTATTGATTTTACTTCTTTATTGCTTTTTAATATATGCATTCTAAGCTGTAAATTTTCCTCTGAGTACTGCTTTGCTATATCACACAAATTTTGGTAAGCTGTATTTTCAGTTGCATTTAATTCAAAGAACAATACATTTTTCCTGATATTTCTTCTCTGATCCATATTTTATTTATAAATGTGTTGTTTAATTTCTACATATTTTTGTATTTTCCAGTTATATTTGTTATTGATTTCTAGTTTAATTTCACTGTGATCAGAAAGCAGCTGTTGTATGATTTCTATTGTATTAATTTTGTTAAGGCGTGTTTTATAGCCCAGGATATGGTCTATATTGGTAAATGTTTCACGTCAGCTTTTTTTTTTTTTTTTTGCTGTTATTGTATAAAGTAGTTAAGGATGTCAATCATAGACTGTTGATTGATGGTGCCATTGCTTTCCACTATATCCTTACTAGTTTCTTGCCTGTTAGATCTGACCGTCTCTGACAGAGGGATATTGAAGTCTGTAAAGATAGTAGTGGATTAATCTCATTTGTACTTGAAGTTCTATTAGTTTTTGTTAGGTTCATGCATACAAGAATTGTTATACCTTCTTGGAGAATTTATCCCTGTATCATTTATATAGCATTCCTCTTTATCACTGATAAATTTACTTAACTCTGAAAAGTATAAGATGTTTCTGGATGTGCTGTTTTTTTTTTATCACATGTATTGTCTGTGATGAAATATATTACTTCTGGGAGGATGTTACCTTTTCCATGGGATTTTCTCTGTTTAAGTTTTTTTTTCTTTTTAGCTTCTTAGTAGTTTGCTTTAAAAACTTTAGCTGCAATTTTAAGTCCTAGTTACCTACCAGGTCTTTACTTAAGAAAGCCCACTAATAATCCTAGAGCTTCTAATAACAATAAAAACATTTATATTTTTATTGAAGATTGGATTAGTGGTTTACTAACACTCATCTTTCATCTGTATGCTCAGGGGAAGGTTTACAGGTGACTCCAGTTTTTATGCTTCAATTTTACATCAAGTTAAGAGGTCAAATACAACAAAGATCTTTAGAAAACCGAGGGTTAGGCCCCGTGCTCATTTCTGGTGGAATCAAAAATAGACATTATCCTTCTTCAGTGCACAGATTTTATCTTCCTAATATCTTGGATTTGAAGTTCCTGGAACATAGTTGTCACACTATATATATTTCTATTGAAGTGAATGAGACATAAACCTTTCTTGTTAGTAATGAAAAAGACAGGGACAAGGGCAATCTTTGTGACACAATCTTATCTGTGACCCCAAATCCTCCACTCAGAAAATCTAGCATTATCCTTTGGCTACTCTGCTCAACTCTCCATTCATAAGTTTCTTTTCATGAATTTTCATATAAATAATCTTCCAGTCAGGTGTCCTACCCTACCAACTTTCAATACATGTTTAGGGGTTACCAAAGGTTTTAGATCCCCAAGCTGGGATCTGTCACTACAAGTACAAAGCATTGTGGACAAATGATGCAAAGATGTACAAGGCTTAGTCACTGAACTCAAATGTACCTACCTTCTAGCTTGAGAGTAAAACTTCCACACAAACTATTCAAAAGTGTGAATAAAAGAGAAGTCAGTGTGAAAGAGGAGATGGGGAAAGGATTTGGGAAATGGATGAGAATCAGCCACAGATTTCAAATTGGAGCAGAGTGGCAGTAGGTTGGACTTTTAAATTCTTTTCCAAGTGGGATTGGTGGCACAGAATGTTATCAAGTTTGGGTAATAAGAAGGTTTAAAGATAGATATCCTTATATTTGAAAAAACTCATGATGTTTCAGGAATATATTCTTTTGCATTAATTTTCTACAGAGATAAGACAATCTGTTTAACTGAGTAAATTAGCTTTGGGAGGATAGAAAGTTATAAGTGAAGAGGACAGCAGTGAGACTCCTTTTAGAAATTTTTATGTGTACTGATCTTCATTCATGGTAAATGCTTCCTATTGTTAAGCATTAGGAAATGACTCTGATATAAAGGCAAAGAAGGGTGAAATATATTACAATATGTATACTGCAACTCTTGAAAATTCTGCCTTAATTAACCATGGATACTTGTTTAGAAATTGCTCTTTACTA
This sequence comes from Cephalophus harveyi, assembly GCA_006410635.1. Lineage (NCBI taxonomy): Eukaryota > Metazoa > Chordata > Mammalia > Artiodactyla > Bovidae > Cephalophus > Cephalophus harveyi. The sequence continues at coordinate 75,848 of SJYT01084157.1, read as the reverse complement.
TTTGTATAATAATTATCACTATGCTGAGAATTCATCATTTCCTCACTCTTCTTTGAAGGAAGTTCTAAACTTTCATTCCTACTCCATTTAGTCTTTTTATTACTTTATTTTATACTATGATTTTATCGGGCTTCCCTGGTGGTGCAGAGGTATAACACATGCTGACTCACAGGGAACATGGTTACCTTTATATTGAAATTTTTTATCCTTAAGAAATTTGTTTAATATACATTGTGGATAAAGGGTTAAAAAACCATTTTTCCTGCATGATAGCTTTACCTTTGGTCAGCTGTCTTCCATTCTTCCTCTGGAAACTGATGAAGGAAATATGCTATCTGTGTTTCTAGGCAATATTATTTAGATTTAAAGTAACATTATATATAATATGATATATATATATGTATATATATGTGTGTGTATATATATATAATGGGTGAATTATACATTATATATATAATGTATATATATATGTGTGTGTATATATATATATATATAATGGGTGAATTTCATCTGAACTGTGAAAAACTTTTAATGAATTATACATTATATATATAATGTATATATATATGTGTGTGTGTGTGTGTGTGTGTGTGTGTATATATATATATATATAATGGGTGAATTTCATCTGAACTGTGAAGAACTTTTAATGAGCTATAAATAACTAGACAAGGACACCATAGCTTAAGGGTTTCCTGACTAATACAATTCTGAGCCTATCTCTTATGGAACTCTGAAAGTTATACCTGTATTGTCATTATAGGTATTAAATTAGGTAGGGCATGAAGCATCAAAAGCTAGAACTACAAATACAATTCATTGATAAGACAAAGCTGAGTTGTGCTTATTGCTTACCATTTGATGGGAGAACACTATCTTGCAAAGATTTGGTAGCATCTCAGACATTTGATAGTATCTTCTGAGAAAATGAGAGAATTTATTGGGAACTGGAAGTTTGATTTAAGGTGGATCTTTCAAATCAGGAAAGGTTTAGGAGAGTAGGCTTTGTTAGAATTGGGTAAGGTTTAAGAATCATGATACCATAGTCCAGGATTAGTGGAAACAGTAAGGTGATGATTTTGAGGCAGAAAGTTCAAAGAATCTTAGGGCTTAAACTGTTGATGCTTTCTACAGAAGAGTTAATGGGTCTTTGGGTAGTTTCTATTAGTTTAGTTCAGTTCAGTCGCTCAGTCGTGTCCGACTCTTTGCGACCCCATGAATCGCAGCACGCCAGGCCTCCCTGTCCATCAACAACTTCCAGAGTTCACTCAGACTCACATCCATCGAGTCAGTGATGCCATCCAGCCATCTCATCCTCTGTCGTCCCCTTCTCCTCTTGCCCCCAGTCCCTCCCAGCATGAGAATCTTTTCCAATGAGTCAACTCCTCGCATGGGGTGGCAAAAGTACTGGAGTTTCAGCTTTAGCATCATTCCTTCCAAAGAAATCCCAGGGCTGACCTTCTTCAGAATGGACTGGTTGGATCTCCTTGCAGTCCAAGGGACTCTCAAGAGTCTTCTCCAACACCACAGTTCAAAAGCATCAATTCTTCGGTGCTCAGCCTTCTTCACAGTCCAACTCTCACATCCATGCATGACCACAGGAAAAACCATAGCCTTGACTAGATGGACCTTAGTTGGCAAAGTAATGTCTCTGCTTTTGAAAATGCTATCTAGGTTGGTCATAACTTTTCTTCCAAGGAGTAAGCGTCTTTTAATTTCATGGCTGCAGTCACAATCTGCAGTGATTTTGGAGCCCCAAAAAATGAAGTCTGACACTGTTTCCACTGTTTCTCCATCTATTTCCCATGAATTGATGGGATCGGATGCCATGATCTTCGTTTTCTGAATGTTGAGCTTCAAGCCAACTTTTTCGCTCTCCTCTTTTACTTTCATCAGGAGGCTTTTTAGCTCCTCTTCACTTTCTGCCATAAGGGTGGTGTCATCTGCATATCTGAGGTTATTGATATTTCTCCCAGCAATCTTGATTTCCAGCTTGTGCTTCTTCCAGCCCAGCGTTTCTCATGATGTACTCTGCATAGAAGTAAAATAAGCAGGGTGACAATATACAGCCTTGACGTACTCCTTTCCCTATTTGGAAGAAGTGAAGTCGCTCAGTCATGTCTGACTCTTTGCGACCCCATGGACTGTAGCGTACCAAGCTCCTCCCTCCATGGGATTTTCCAGGCAAGAGAACCAGTCTGTTGTTCCATGTCCAGTTCTAACTGTTGCTTCCTGACCTGCATACAGATTTCTCAAGAGGCAGGTCAGGTGGTCTGGTATTCCCATCTCTTTCAGAGTTTTCCACAGTTTATTGTGATCCACCCAGTCAAAGGCTTTGGCATAGTCAATAAAGCAGAAATAGATGTTTTTCTGGAACTCTCTTGCTTTTTCCATGATCCAGCAGATGTTGGCAATTTGATCTCTGGTTCCTCTGCCTTTTCTAAAACCAGCTTGAACATCGGGAATTTCACGGTTCATGTATTGCTGAAGCCTGGCTTGGAGAATTTTGAGCATTACTTTACTAGCATGTGAGATGAGTGCAATTGTGCGGTAGTTTGAGCACTTTTTGCCATTGCCTTTCTTTGGAATTCCTATAGTGCATAATAAAACTGTTTGCCTGGCAGAAGTCCTGAAGAATACGATCATGCTAAGGAAGACACGAATAGTACCAAGTCATATCAATGTAGATGGCTAATTATGGTTTCAATTCTCTGTGTCCAAGCTAAGTGTGGGGCTAGACAATTTCAGTTCTTAAGATTTTCAGAGTAAGATGGATTCAGTACCGGCCAGTTGAGTCTTATTTGCTCACTTCTGATTTGTCCCCTGGTGGGAAGTTCACAAGGAACATAGCTCTGAGGACTGCAATAAAGACTGCTCTGAAGTCAGATCCTGTGGAAGATGCCCTGTGTTCCTCTACTCATAAGCAGTGATTTCTGCCCTATGTCATTTTTTTCTTAATATGTACATTTTATTGAAGTAAAGTTGATTTACAGATTTCAGGTACACAGAAAGGAGATTCAGTTATACATATACACATATGTTATTTTTCAGATTATGTTCCATTATAGGTTATTATAAAATATTGACTATAAGTCCATGTGCTATACAGTAAAACTTTGTTGCTTCTTACATATCTATTGTTTAAATTAGAAATCTAACATTCTATTCATGCTAAGTCAAATAAGTGGAATTAATATGTCATATGTTTTTTAGTGAGGCAAAAATTCATAAGTTTTCTAAAATATATATAGTATCTGTCTCTTATACACATCTAATGTTATCAAGTTTGGGTAATAAGAAGGTTTAAAGATAGATATCCTTATATTTGAAAAAACTCATGATGTTTCAGGAATATATTCTTTTGCATTAATTTTCTACAGAGATAAGACAATCTGTTTAACTGAGTAAATTAGCTTTGGGAGGATAGAAAGTTATAAGTGAAGAGGACAGCAGTGAGACTCCTTTTAGAAATTTTTATGTGTACTGATCTTCATTCATGGTAAATGCTTCCTATTGTTAAGCATTAGGAAATGACTCTGATATAAAGGCAAAGAAGGGTGAAATATATTACAATATGTATACTGCAACTCTTGAAAATTCTGCCTTAATTAACCATGGATACTTGTTTAGAAATTGCTCTTTACTATTTGTATAATAATTATCACTATGCTGAGAATTCATCATTTCCTCACTCTTCTTTGAAGGAAGTTCTAAACTTTCATTCCTACTCCATTTAGTCTTTTTATTACTTTATTTTATACTATGATTTTATCGGGCTTCCCTGGTGGTGCAGAGGTATAACACATGCTGACTCACAGGGAACATGGTTACCTTTATATTGAAATTTTTTATCCTTAAGAAATTTGTTTAATATACATTGTGGATAAAGGGTTAAAAAACCATTTTTCCTGCATGATAGCTTTACCTTTGGTCAGCTGTCTTCCATTCTTCCTCTGGAAACTGATGAAGGAAATATGCTATCTGTGTTTCTAGGCAATATTATTTAGATTTAAAGTAACATTATATTATTTCAAATCCTGAAAGATGATGCTGTGAAAGTGCTGCACTCAATATGCCAACAAATTTGGAAAACTCAGCAGCTGTCTCTTATACACATCTATGTATACAAAAGCTTTTCTACTATGCTTGATAAAACCTTGCAAAAGAACATAAAAATATACATGGAGCAATTGGAAAATATAAACTAAATGAAATGGGAGCATTGAATATGAATTAGAAAAAGTGAAACAAGCTAGGTAAAGGTAGAAGATCATCATATAGTCCAGTTATTTTTAAACATGGCTGCTCATTAGAAACATCTGGAACTTTGGAGGGAAAAAGTAATACCTGAACTTTGAATTTTTCAAAAAAAATTTCAAGATAATCCTGATATGCATCTGGATTTTAAAAAGTGATTACAGATTTTCCCATTAAATGGTAGTTTTGGTGATATAGAATTTTATTATTTTTCTGTTGAATTTAAAGTGACATATTTCTCAACACAAAAGGTAAACTGCTGCTGCTGCTGCTGCTGCTAAGTCGCTTCAGTCATGTCCAACTCTGTGCAACCTCATAGACGGCAGCCTACCGGGTTCCTCTATCCCTGGGATTCTCCAGTCAAGAACACCGGAGTGGGTTGCCATTTCCTATCTACCAATTGTATATTAAAGTTTATTTTATACATTCATATCTTATCTATTTGGGAGACTGTCTTGTTAAATTGAGACTTCTTTATCAGTTCAGTTCAGTCATTCAGTCGTGTCTGACTCTTTGTGACCCCATGGACTGCAGCACGCCAGGCCTCCCTGTCTATCACCAACTCCTGGAGTTTACTCAAACTCACGTCCATTGAGTCAGTGATGCCACCCAACCATCTCATCCTCTGTTGTCCCCTTCTCCTCCCACCTTCAATCTTTCCCAGCATCAGGACCTTTCCCAGTGAATCAGTTCTTTGCATCAGGTGGTCAAAGTACTGGAGTTTCGGCTTCAGCATCAGTCCTTCCAGTGAATATTCAGGACTGATTTTCTTTAGGAAGGACTGGTTGGATTTCCTTGCAGTCCAAGGGACTCTCAAGAGTCTTATCCAACACCACAGTTCAAAAGCATAAATTCTTCAGCACTCAACTTTCTTTATAGTCCAACTCTCACATTCATACATGACTACTGGAAAAACCAGAGTTTTGACTAGATGGACCTTTGTGAAGGTCAGGAACAGCAGCGGTAAAGGGATACCCCTCATCCAAGGTAAGGAACAGTGGCTGTGCTTTGCTGGAGCAGCCATGAAGACATACCCCACGCCCAAGGTAACAGAAACCCAAGTAAGATGGTAGGTGTTGCAAGAGGGCATCAGAAGGCAGACACACTGAAACCATACTCACAGAAAACTAGTCCATCTAATCACACTAGGACCACAGCCTTGTCTGACTCAATGAAACCAAGCCATGCCTGCAGGGCAACCCAAGATGGGTGGGTCATGGTGGAGAGGTCTGACAGAATGTGGTCCACTGGAGAAGGGAATGGCAAGCCACTTCAGTATTCTTGCCTTGAGAACCCCATGAACAGTATGAAAAGGCAAAATGATAGGATACCAAAAGAGGAACTCCCCAGGTCATTAGGTGCCCAATATACTACTGGAGATCAGCAGAGAAATAACTCCAGAAACAATGAAGGGATGGAGCCAAAGCAAAAGCAATACCCAGTTGTGCATGTGACTGGTGATAGAAGCAAGATCCGATGCTGTAAAGAGCAATATTGCATAGAAACCTGGAATGTCAGGGCCATGAATCAAGGCAAATTGGAAGTGGTCAAACAAGAGATGGCAAGGGTGAACGTCTACATTCTAGGAATCAACGAACTAAAGTGGACTGGAATGGGTGAATTAACTCAGATGACCATTATATCTACTACTGCGGGCAGGAATCCCTTAGAAGAAATGGAGTAGCCATCATGGTCAACAAAAGAGTCTGAAATGCAGTACTTGGATTCAATCTCAAAAACGACAGAATGCTCTGTTTATCTCCAAGGCAAACCATTCAATATCACAGTTATCCAAGTCTATGCCCCAACCAGTAACACTGAAGAAGCTGCAGTTGAATGGTTTTATGAAGACCTACAAGACCTTTTAGAACTAACACCCAAAAAAGATGTCCTTTCATGATAGGGGACTGGAATGCAAAAGTAGGAAGTCAAGAAACACCTGGAGTAACAGGCAAATTTGGCCTTGAAATGTGGAATGAAGCAGGGCAAAGACTAATAGAGTTTTGCCAAGAAAATGCACTGGTCATAGCAAACACCCTCTTCCAACAACACAAGAGAAGACTCTACACGTGGACATCACCAGATGGTCAACACCGAAATCAGATTGATTATATTCTATGCAGCCAAAGATGGAGAAGCTCTATACAGTCAACAAAAACAAG
>SJYT01084157.1:0-68794 GCA_006410635.1 Cephalophus harveyi | reverse complement strand
TGAACTCTGGGAGTTGGTGATGGACAGGGAGGCCTGGCGTGCTGGGATTCATGGGGTCACAAAGAGTCAGACACGACTGAGCGACTTAGCTGAACTGAACTGGCACAGTAATTTCTGCTTTTTAATATGCTGTCTAGGTTAGTCATAACTTTTCTTCCAAGGAGCAAGCATCTTTTGATTTCATGGCTGTAGTCACCATCTGCAGTGATTTTGAAGACCCCAAAAATAAAGTCTGTCACTGTTTCCACTGTTTCCCCATCTATTTGCCATGAATTGATGGGAGCAGATGCCAAGTATGTATTTATTTGCCCCCATTTCATGTCAGATAAGTATGAAATAATGTGCTCATAAATACATATGCTTTCCTCACAGTTGTGTCAGTTAGCTTTTTTTCCCTGCATGACAAACTACTCCAAAACTTTATGGATAATTCTGTCACCATTTATTTAACTTATTTGTCTGTGTTCTGAGCAATTCTGCTGGCTTTGGCTAGGTTTGGCTTATTTCAACTACGTTCACCCGTGCATCCACGGTAGATTGCTGGGATGGTTGGTGGCTAGCTGATCTGGGATGGCTCATATGGATAATTCAGAGGACTGTTCTTATGACCTCTCATCCTCCTCAAAACTAGTTGCCATTCTCCATATGACAACTTAGAACGGCCATAGGTTCTAAGACCATGATTAGAGGTTATGCTTCTTGAGGTTTAGGCTTGGAACTGGCACAGATGTCACTTATACTACATTCTGTTGGCCAAAGAAGATTATAAAGCCAGTCTAGACTCAAGTCAAGATGTAGAAATAGAGTCTATCTTTTGTTGGGAGTAGTTACAAAGTCATGTGGCTAAAGGGTATAGATACAGGGAAGGAAATGACTGCAGCTGGTTTTTTCAATCTACTATATATCCTATGTGAGAGAATGTTAGATGTAGGTGGAAAACCAAGCAACTGAGTATTATAAGTTTGTATTCCTATTTTCTCAGCCCCACTTAATTGTTGTATGTCCTTGGACAAGTTCTTTGATTACTCCTTTTCTGTTTATGAAGCAATGGGGAAAAAAGGTAGGAAAGAATACTAGCTGAGTTATCTATTATCCTCGGCTCGAATGAGAGAATTGAGTTATATTTTAAATGGATTTATCATTGCAAGACGTTATTTTTATGCTAATCACACCCCATGCACTTTTAATGTGGTAATCCACAAAAATACCTTGAAGAGTAAATAACACTGAGATATCTCCAGGATATTGTTCTCTGTGCTCTCATGGCTTAAGGGGCTTGTCATGTAGGGAAACTGGCTAGAAGGGAAGGCTGATGACTGAAAGTTCTCCATTAGCCCTGCTGTGTTCTATTATGCATTTGATGTGTTTGATATTCTCTTCCACCAGTGGAACCCCAGGGATTTGTGAGCTAAGAGCTCAGAGGTTGGGATAGAGGCAGAATCCCACTGGAGTACAGATGAGGGCACAGAAAAAATTGGAAAGCATGCAGTGAAATTAAGCAGAAAATGAATGAGCAGACAAAACTGGTCGAAAGTACAGAATCAAGAGCTTGTTATAAATAGGTGGTAGTACAGAAGGAAGTAATTTTATTTTGGACAATCAAAGTATCCAGTATTACCACATGGGTTAAATTAAAATTCCTAACAGCAGATTAAGTATAATTTGAGACCCAATCTAAAGTTATGAGGGTGAGTTATAAAATAAGTAAAATCTTGTTTTGGATTGAGTTGAATATGACTCCACTTCTCCTCTCTCCAAATCATATGATGCAGAGGAAATCATTAATCCAGATTATGTACTGTGGTGAAATGTTAACCTTAATGATACAACAGTGACTAATGGATTTTTCTTAACACTTTTTTCCTGATATTTAAATACACTATACTTTAAAAATTCCATCAATCTTACAATCATAAGTAGAGTTCAAGGGATTTTCATAAAGCAAACACACCTAGTAATTCCTAGCAATGCCATATTAGGAAACAGAATATTGCCAGAGCCTGTTCAGGCCTTACATAGTCACAATCCCTCCCCAAACAAAGAAAGCCACTTTGACTTCTAATGACTTCTAATCCCTAAGAGTAGTTCCATTTGTTTATAAACTTTTATAAATGGAATCATGTAGTATATACTCTTTTGTTCAATATGACACTTTTTAGATTTATTCTTGTTATTTCATATACTTCTAGTTTGTTCTTGTTTATTTCTGGATAGTATTTCATTGAGTGAATATGCAATGACTTTTAAAATCGTTTCTACCAGAGATGAACATTTGGATTGTTTTAAGTAAAGTTTTAAAAGAAAGTCATTTAACTTTGAATTTTGATTATAGTGATTGCAGTAAATTTTTTTGGATGCAAAACAATGGAGAATGATATAGTTGGAAAAAAAACCTTTCCAAATAAAGCAAACTTACTTATTTCTGTATTACTTATTTCGAATAACAGTTTCTGGTTTCATAAGTAGATGAAGGGGATACTGTGGACAAATTAAAAGGTGAAAATTTGGGGTTGTTTTTGAGAGCAAAACGTTTGGTTTGACTGGAACATTATTGTTCAGCAAAGTCATGGTTGGAAATGACCCAGCTGTTTAGAGATGGGCTTGTAGACCTTGAAGGCCAGTAGAAGAGATTGTGTTTAATGTCTATGATGATCTCCTGGAGGATACACTTGATATTCTTCTAGGAAGATTATTATTGCAATGATTATTGTGGTTGGGGACAGGAAGACTGTGCTGCTGTTGGCTATCATGGGAAATGCATGTAGAATCTGAAGACTAGGTCTGAGTGATGCTTCCATTCCTTGCTAGCTGTATGACTTTTGACAGGTTGTTTAACCTGTCTGAGCTTCAGTGTCCTCCTATGAACAATGGATATAGGAGTCCTGATATTGTGAGGATGAAATGAGTTGGTCCGTGTTAGAGAACTATAGATTCTCCAGGGTTCTAGGACCTTCACAGACTCTTAAGGGGGTCACTGCTGTGCCTGGGTGGGAATAAGAGGAAAGCAAGGTATTTAATCTTCTTGATTCAGACTTCTAGAGAATGCTTGTGTTTCAGCCAATACTGTGGGTACTAATGTGATTAGTTAAATAATATAGTATGCTCTAGATATAGTGAGGTTTAGAATAAGATCAGATAGTGAAGTGGTTAGGAACAAGGAGTGTGGATGAGACTGTCTATAATTGAATCCTGGCTCCTCCTCTTACCAGTTACATAAACTTAGCCAAATTACTGTACTTAATTTTTCTAGGCTATGTTTTAGTAGTGATGCCTGTCATATAGGATTGTTAACTCTGCCGCCTCCCTGCTCCGTGACACATTCAATTCATCACACTCACAAATACTTGTGTTGTAAAAAGTTTTTCATACATTACTGAATATATTGATTGCTTAACATATTACTGTATGCCAAGCTTTGGAATACAATATGCCAACAAATTTGGAAAACTCAGCAGTGGCCACAGGACTGGAAAAGTTGAGTTTTCATTCCAAAACCAAAGAAAGGCCATGCAAAAGAGTGTTGAAATGAATGCACAATTGCACTCATTTCACATGCTGGCCAGGCCATGCTCAAAATCCTCCAAGCTAGGCTTCAATAGTACATGAACCAACAACTTCCAGATGTACAAGCTGGATTTAATTGAAAAAAGGCAGAGGAACCAGAGATCAAATTGCCAAAATCCACTGGATCATAGAAAAAGCAAGAGATTCCAGAAAAACATCTACTTCTGCCTCATTGACTATGCTAAAGGCTTTGACTGTGTGGATCACAGCAAACTGTGAAATATTCTTAAAGAGATGGGAATAAACTGCATAAACTGACCACCTTACCTGCCTCCTGAGAAACCTGTATGCAAGTCAAAAAGCAAAACTTAGAGCTGGACATGGAACAACAGGCTGGTTCAAAATTGGGAAAGGAATGCTTTAAGACTGTAGATTGTCTTCCTGCTTATTTTACTTATATGCAGAGTACATCATATGAAATGCCAGGCTGACTGAATCACAAGCTGGGATCAAGATTGCCAGGAGAAATATCAGTAACCTCAGATAAGCAGATGATGCCACTCTTAGGGCAGAAAGTGAAGAGAAACTAAAGAGCCTCTTGATGAAAATGAAAGAGGAGAGTGAAAAAGCTGACTTAAAACTCAACATTCAAAAAAAGAAGATCATGGCATCTGGTCCCATCACTTCATGAAATATAGATGGGGAAACAATGGAAACAGTAAACGACTTTGTTTTCTTGGGCTCCAAAATCACTGTGGATGGTGACTGCAGCCATGAAATTAAAAGATGCTTGCTCCTTGAAAGAAAAGCTATGACAAACCTAGACAGTGTACTAAAAAGCAGAGACATTACTTTGCTGACAGAAGTCCATACAGTCAAAGCTATGGTTTTTCCTGTAGTCCTGAACAGATGTAAGAGTTGGACCATAATGAAGGCTGAGTACCTAAGAACTGACACTTTTGAACTGTGGTATTAGAGAAGACTCTTGAGTATTCCTTGGACTGCAAAGAGATCAAACCAGTCAATCATAAAGGAAATCAGTCCTGAATATTCATTGGAAGGACTGATGCTGAAGCTGAAGTTCTGATACTTTGGCCATCTGATGTGAAGAACCGACTCATTGGAAAAGACCCTGATGCTGGGAAAGATTGAGGGCAGGAAGGAAAAGGGGACAACAGAGGTTGAGATGGTTGGATGGCATCAATGACTCAATGGACATGAGTTTGAGCAAGCTCTGGAAGATGGTGAAGGATAGGGAAGCCTGGTGTGCTGCAGTCCATGGGGTCGCAAATAGTTGAACATGACTGAACAGCTGAATAATATCAACAACAAGCTTTGTGATTGATACTAGGTATGTTCAAGTGATTTAACATTTCCTGGCACACAAACAGAGACTTGTAATAAAGTACTGTTGTGATTATTATTGTAATATAGATGAGCAAAGAGTATATAATAAAACAAAGGAAGAATAGCTAACTTTCACAGTGAATATGACCATGTAGATGATATGTTGGGGAGGAAGATGTCAGAGAAATGCATATGGAGGAGAGAGTCTTTGTCATAAACTCTAAGTAAGGCCCTGGCTATCAAGAGAGTGGGAGGGAAGGGTGCTTTAAGCAGAGGGAACAACTTATAATGTGGCATGAAGCAGCATGGGCACTCTGGGAGCTATACATAGCTGAGCACGGTGTGAGCCTAGATAGCATGGGGAGGAATTGTTGGGGAGATACTGATCAGATAGACAGATGCAAGGTCCTGAAGAACTTTTCATGTCAGAGTAAGAAGTAAGGTATAAACACTTAATCCTTTATGTAATGAGCCACCAAAGATTTCAGGTCAGAGAGGGACATGATTTTATATATATATATGAATATATATATATATATATATATATATATATATATATATATATATCATATAAAATGATACCAGGCTAGCATATCCAGGGTGATCAGATAAGTAAAGGGAGTGAGAATGGAGGTGGGGTGGCTGATGGAGAGCTTATTTCTGTCATACAGGGAGGAAAACTATGAATCCATGACCAAGACATGACCTTGGGAATAGGGAAGACGGGACATTTTTTGAGGGATTTATTGAGATCTATTTTGAGCAGTTTGAATGCTGAGGTCCTCAAAACTTGATAACTGTCTGAGTGTGGCAGGAAAGGGGGTGGGCTTCATAGTGATGTTGTTCACAAGAGAAGCAGATGAAGAATTGATTCAGGAGAAATGAGATTCCCTTTGGGAAGTTTACCTGTTGAACACCTATGGAATACCTAAATGGAAATGTGCAGCAGGCATTTGGCTTCTGTATCAGGAACTTAGGGAAAGAGTTTTGTGCTAAGAAGTAAACCTGTGAATCCTTCATGTATTGAAGTCAGTTGAAACATGGAGAGACAGTAAATCAACCAGGAGAGGTTGAGGGTAATTGTATTGAGAATCCTAATGCATAATAGAAGCAGGGATAAGGCTAGCCCCAGAAAATGATTTTACAAGAGATGTCAGCCAGAGAGCTGACTAAGGTCTAGGAGGAAGTGGTATCACAGAACCCTTTACAATTCTTACCAAATATTTTGTAATATTGAAATGACATTGAACATGGCTACAGAAAATGGTGCTTTTTGATTGTTTGGAGTCTAGAGCAGGTGGTCCTCAGGGTGGATCACCTCCTCTTGTAGAGATCTGCCCACATCAGAGGTCAAGAGAGTGTGCTCTTCCATCATTTGGCCTTAATTCTAGTAGGTCCTGATTCTTTATAGTCTAGCTGAAGGTTATGACTATTTTTTAGTTTGATTTGGGGATAAAGTTTATGTGTCTTTTTCCTTTGTTTTTAGAAAAAATATTATAGTAGAAATAAATTTTCTCTGTAGTATTTAAATAGAAGTACCACGGTTCTTTAAAAAATTGGAGCCAAGTGGAAGAAAACATCTACAGCACTGTATTTATTTTTAAATTTAACCCTGTTTGAGTTCATGCATTTTGACTACAGGTTTCTTTAGAGCAGAAGCAAGGCATATTTGTCTTAATGTCCCCAGGTCCCAACTCATAGCCTGACATATGGAAATGCTTGATAAAGACTTATTTTGGTCTTCTTGTTCATAATTACATAGTTCCTTTGATTTGAGAGCTTCCAGACTCTCTTGAATCTTCTTACCTCTCAACATCTCATGTCACTGAATGATGCCACTCATCATCTGAATTTTATTAATGCTACCCTTTTGAACTGTTCGAAGTTCAATATCTCCCCTCCCCCAAGTGTTCAAGTGAAATAAGAATTGATTTAAGGCTGTGTATATGCCACAGCCTTTGAGAGTAGGAATCTAAATAGAGCCAGGCCTAGGGATATTGAGCTTGAGACAGAACTGAGACAGGATGCTCCTGTTCCTCTTTTGCTTCCACTAGGTCTCCTGTTTCTACTTCTCTTTGTTTTCACTCTATTTCACATTTTTCTTTTTAAAAATTTCAGACATATACCATCATATAGAGTATGATAAAATGCATTCTTAACCTTTTTCACTGTAACTACAATGCTGTAGTTAGAGTCTCATTAATATTGCATCTGTTCTACTTTACCAAATAGTTCTTCTATGTTGGTCAGAATTAAGCTCAGATTAGGTAAAGAATCTACCCAATTCAGGAGACCTAGGTTTGATCCTGGGTTGGGAAGATCCTCTGGAAAAGGGAATGGCTATCCATTCCAGTGTTCTTACCTGGAGAATTCCATGGACAGAGGAGCCTGGTGGGTTACAGTCCATGAGGTCACAGAGTTGGATATAACTGAGCAACTGACACTTTTACTTCACTTTCAGGTTACGTTAGATTCCTTGTCTCCCCTCTGGGAGACAGAATTAGCAGTAAGGAAGTCATGGACTCTGTGAGACTTGAGGTGATGATCAGATGAGAGAGTCCTGGGTCACTGCTTTGTCTTCCTCTTCTGCACCAGGAATGACATTAACCTCTCTGAGTGGCTTATTGCATGCTTTGCAAAAAAAGTAACTTTGGGAACTTCATGGACTGAATAAAGTCTATGGTGTGTTGAATAAAGTCTATGCTGTGTTTGCATTTGGATAATGCTCTATTTGGTATTTTGAGCTTCTCAACAAAATATGAATCTTCTTGCTGCTATTCCCTTATAGTATTCTTTTCTATGATTATTGCTAGAGAGTGATAGGATTTCATAGGTATCCCATTCTAGGTTCAACTCTTCACTTTTTTTCACAGCTCTACAAATTTAGTGATTTTCATAACTGGCAGGAGGTGGTAGAAGCAGCAGTTACATTTGCTCATTCTCCTAATATAATATACGCAGAAATATTTCCTGTTTGCTTGACAGTAAAACCAGGATTCCTTTTTTCAGAAGTTTTGCTGTTCATAGTGTTTATAAAGTAAGAAATAAAATAAAATCTTTTAGAGTAGAGGAAACATTTTACAAGGAGAAGAAATGAAAGGTCTGAATTTATCACCCTATTTCTATACTCTGTGTATTGCATCTGAGCTATTTTCTTCTTTGGTTTTTCTCTGTGCTATTTATACTCCCCTTATGAAAATAAACTGGGTCTTACCTAATGAAACTTTTTTGTAAATCTAATAATTCACAAATATCTTATTTCCTTGTGGGAAGGAATCTGCATATAAAAACTTTCCTTATCATTTAAACTTTTTTGTTGGCTTAAAGTCAGAGCTGTATTATGTATGTTCTTAGTATATAAATTGTGCTTGAGTTCATTAAGGTGAGCCATTGTTTGTTTTCACCAGCCTTTGCTTTTCTGAAAGTGTTGTATCATTTCTTTTCTTTTATTCAGGGAATCAGCAGTCTCTTCAGTTCTTTAAAAGTGGTGCGTCTCTTGAGACTGGGCCGTGTTGCCAGGAAATTGGACCATTACCTGGAGTATGGAGCAGCCGTCCTTGTGCTCCTAGTTTGTGTGTTTGGACTAGTTGCTCACTGGCTGGCCTGCATATGGTACAGCATTGGGGACTACGAGGTCATCGATGAAGTCACAAACACCATCCAGATAGACAGCTGGCTCTACCAGCTGGCCTTGAGCATTGGGACTCCGTATCGATACAATACCAGTGCAGGGATATGGGAAGGAGGACCCAGCAAGGATTCCCTGTATGTGTCCTCTCTCTACTTTACCATGACAAGCCTTACAACCATAGGATTTGGGAACATAGCTCCTACCACAGACGTGGAGAAGATGTTTTCAGTGGCCATGATGATGGTTGGCTGTAAGTATCTTTTCTGTTTTTTTTAAAAAAGTATTATTGTTGGCAGCTCTTCAGCTCCAATCTTGGATAGGAGTAAAATGAAACTGCTTGTCTTCAGAAGGATGTTCAATCCATTTCATTTACCTTGCTTTAATTTTTATTCAGCCTTAGAAAACAGAAATGCAAACTGATATATTTTACTCTTTAGAATGTATTAGCACATGAAAAACAGTATGAATGGAGTGATAAAAAAATCAGAATGGTATTTCTTTGATTTAATTCTGTTTATAGCATGTTCCCAGCAGAACTATTTCCAAAGAAAGACAATATCAAGAAAGACAGTGTCTGGCATATTCCATAGGTTTTGTTGGCAATGCACTAAATTCTGAAAAGTAGACAGGATGTGATGTGAGATAGCCTGTTTAGAAAATGTTTTAGTTAATAGTCTTATGTAGGCTTTTACAATTTAGACTAGTAAAAGTGTTTATAAATCTAGTCTCCATTACAGAATTCTAGGTGGAATGTATGCCAGGTTGAGAGAATGAAAGGATTAGTAATTGTCAGAGCATTCAGCAATGATGAACATGTCTAGGATGAGGCATGCAGACCTGAGTACCAAATGACTTGATGGTGTTCTTGGGAGTAGGATGCTTCTCTACAGGAGTGAAGACCAGGTATTCTATCACCACCATCAGACTGAGATTGGACAATACAGGAGATCAGAACATTAAGGAAAAGTATACAAAAGAAGCTGTTGAAAAAGGAGATTTTTAGGGAGACTTCACCACCATATACACCATCTGTCACATTGACTTGGATAATTTATTCAAGCCTAGTTCTGAGACCTAGAGTAACCTCAGGACTGAAGTTATCATTAGTGTTACTATATAGCCTCTGGGTCATGTTAATTGTTTTTGGTCTAAGCCATCCTTTTTGAGATTCCATGTTATGCAATTTTACATTTTGACATTAATGGGAAAATGTTAGAGTCTAGGAATGTCAGTTGACTTGTGAAAGGTCAGTATATTGGGTCTAAACAAGGTAATTTGCAGAGTTCAGAATGTCTGCAAGTTACTGGACACTGATGTTAACAGTGTTTAGTTTTCCATACTCCTTTAATTGGGTACAGAAACAAGAACACACAGGTTCTCTTTGCTGTTTAAAAGTGTGAGAGGTAGAGTGTCAATTCCAAGTGATGTTTGCTCCACAGGCTTTTAGGAGGAAAATGTTCTCACAACGAGATCTTGATGATCTCTTAATTAAACTGCTGCCTACATACTGAAAGTGAGAAGATGTATTGGCAGGAGAGATGCTTTATAAATTCAGAAGACAACATTTTGTCAGATATAGTATTTATTATTATATTACTTTTTAATATTTATATAATGCATTTTGTCTTATACTTGAGCATGGTTAAGTAAAAGAAAATTCATTTTGAAGTAATTATAGACTCACTGAAATTTGCAAAGAAGGGGAGGATAGGACAAATTGGGAGAGTAAGAATGACGTTTATACATTATTGTGTGTTAAAAAGGTAGATAGTGGGAACCTGCTGTATAGGCCAGGGAGCTCAGTTTGGTGCTCTGTGATAACCTAGAGGAATGGGATGTAGGGGTAGGGAGGTGGGAAGGAGGCTCAAGAGGGAGGGGATGTGTGCATACATATAGCTGGTTCTGGTTGCATAACAGAAATAGCACAACATTGTAAACAAATTTAACTTCAAAAAAAAAAAAAAAAGAATAGTGAGGACTTTGTGCTCTTCCCTTAGTTTCCTACAATAGTTATATCTTATAGGGCTCCAGTACAACATCAACATTGGCTGTGATACAGTGTGTGGATAGCTCTGTGTTGTATTACCACATTTGTGGATTCCTGTAACCACTACTGAAATCAAAACACAGAATTATTCTGTTACCTCAAAGATCTCCTTCATGTCACACCCACCCCTTCCCCCAAGCCTCCCTAACCCTGGCAACTACTGAATTGTTCTTTATCTATATAATTTTGTGATTTTGAAAATGTTACATAAGTGGAATCATGCAAAATGTGGTTTTCTGAAATTGGTCTTTTCCACTCAGCATAAGTCTCTTGAAATCTGTCTAAGTGGTTGAGTGTATTAATAGCTTGTTCTTTCTTATTCCTGAATAGTATTTCATGGTTTGGATATACTGCTGCTTAATCATTCATCCATTGAAGGACATTTTGATAATTTCCAGTTTTTGATTATTATAATAAATAAATTCACTAAATTCATTGCTAAAGGGCTTTTGTTAAAAAGAACATTTTCAAAGTTTAGTTCTGAAGCAGTTGTTGAGAATAGCATACCTTGTTTGTGTAGTTTTTTGTTTGGACATAACTTTTCAGTTCTCTGGGATAAATATCCAGAAAAGAAATTTCTTGGACAAATAGTGTTCTATTTTTATAAAAGAACTTGTCAAACTATTTTTCAGAGTGGACATATTAGCGAAGTTTAATTTTTTAACAAGACAATAACAGAAAAATAAAATCTATGTAGAGCTGAAGTACCCCATTATTCACTTTGTTTCTCAGACCCCAAACCTGGGAATTATCTCAGATTCATGTTTTTCTTACGTATTACATCTATTCATAACAAGTCTTGTTGACTTTACCAATAAAGTATATTTGATTATTTCTCCCCACGTCTGTAGCTTATCATCCAAAATAAACTAATAATCTCCTATATGTTGCTTCTATTTTTACCCTTGACTCATAATCTCTACTCAGAAAGTAAGAACATATTGTTCCTGTGTTCAAAGTCTTCCAGAGTTTTACATTGCATGTGAAATAAAATCCTGATCTCCCACCCATTCAATCAAAGCTTTAACGGTCTGGCCCTCACCTGCCTCACTCACCTCACTTTTTACCATTCCCATTCTTGCTTATCCTACTCAATCAATGCCAACCATATTGCTGTATACATCAGAAAATAGTACTGTCTCAGGCTCCTTGTACTGCTTCCCCCACTGCTTATAAACCCCTCCCCTGACTTATGCCCCAATTCAGGCAGGTCTCCAATCAAACCACCTCTCCAGAAATGCTCAGTGCTACCCACTGCAATGCCAATCACTCTTGTTCTCTTCCCTTTAATCTTTTCTTTATTGTACCTACAAGGCCTGAAACCATGTTTACTCTGTGTTCCTTTTCTTCAGAATGTAAGCTCTGTGACAGTATGGCCTTTGTCTGTTTTTTTTTTTTTTTGGTCTCTATATACTCAACTTCTAAACAGTTCTTAATGCTGTGCCCAATCAAAATGTGTTGTATGGTGAATGAAGTTGACGATGTCCCTGATGATCATAATGAAAATCTCCAGTCCTTGATTCCACCCCATTTGGATCTCTGATGAACACACATGCCAGAAGAAAGCACACTTTGAATTTTAGCCGTGATTCCTTTGTGAAAGCCTGGTGAGCTCACCTGTATTGTCTGCCCATGACAGTGCAGCAGCTACTTCAGCTGGATTGGTGCTGTTGTCATTTAGTTGTTAAGTCCTGTCCGACTCTTTTGTGACCTCGTGGACTATAGCCTGCCAGGCTCTTCTGTCCATGGGTTGTCCCAGCCTGAAGTTTCTCAAGTGGCCTGATACTAAGTTCTGAGAGGCGAGGCAGTAGAATCACCAACAACCGTTTCTCCCACTGTAGTTTTTGTTTTTTAGCAACTACCTTCTGAAACTACCACCTCTAGAAATTTTCATATAGATTCAGTTGAGTTTTCAAAACTTCATTTAGTTCACTGTTGGTGTCTTTCTTCCCTCCTTCATGTATAGCCAATTATATTGCTATATCAACATTTCTTTCTCCTGTCTCCTTCTCTTCAGTTCCTGTCTTGATTTCAAGATGATCTGGGCAAAAAGTGGATCCTTTTCCTTCTTGAGTTTCTGCTATATCTCCTTTCAAACCTGAATAAACCAATTTCTGATATCTTTTGAGTTTGGTTTTCTTTTTATGCCTCTGAAAAAATCCATCTTCTGTAGCCAGAGGGTTCCAAGGAGATGCCTTTTAATTTCCTTCTTAGTCCTTGGGTCCTTGGTAATTTCATGGAATGCTTCCTTTGAAACAACCCAAGAAGATGATTGAAAACTGTTAAGCACCATGAAGTGTTACAGTAACTTCCCACAATTCCAAATATTATTAGACACGTGTACAAAATAGCCAAATGTGGCTGTGGCAGCTGTTTGTGTTCTTAAATAATTTTTTTCCAATATAATTATTTTCCTGTGACAGCACCAAGGAAAACAGAGGAAAACAAACCTAGTAAGTGTTGTTAGAACCTAAGGAGTGTTATCAGCCTCAGACTTATCCAGAGATTTTGTGTGTGTGTGTGTGTGTGTGTGTGTGTGTGTGTGTGTGTGTGTGATGGACAAGGGGAGGAAGGAGATAAAAAACAGGTTTGTGCTTTCAGTTGTGCTAGGATTCCACTCAATCTGTGCTGGCTGCTTGAGAAGCACCACTTATAACCTTATAACTCAATAATTGAGAAAGACGTTTTTCAGAAGGTTGATGGAGATGCCAACTGCCTATTTTCTGTTGAGAAAGTAATCACTGCTTGTAAATGATAGATTCCTTTTTTCTGGAGAAAGCCACCTGAAGCTTTTGTGCCTTCCAGCAAAGTTTAAAATTTTAAATGGCAGCAATTCCAGTTCCTAGAGCCTTTCTGAACCTTCTTCTTTCTTTAATGGCCTGTCTTCTCAGATTCCTCAGTTCTTTCTCCCTGATGCTGAATTGTGTGAACTCTGTCCTGGACCACACTCTCAAGATTCTCCTTGTTGATATCATAGTTTACGACCATGGCCTCCCTTCAATCCCAGGCACCTTCTGTTTCCTCTTGATACCTTCTGTGTCAGCAGTGTCCCAGGGTATTTCTCTTGTCTGCTACCTAGGGATTTCTTAGGCTTAAATTTAGTGTTCTTACATTTGCTCCTACTCAGATTCCAGATCTGGAAGGGTTGTTTCTTACCAGGTCTATTACCAGGTGTTCTTTTTCTCAGATTTATCTTTTCTTCTATGCTCTATGTCTTGAGTGAACCCTCTTGGTTCTGGAAGCACCCATTACTACCCAGGACAGTCAGCTCCTCCTCATTCCTCTGTCTAATCATGAATGAACCTAACTACTCTGCTAATATTCACTAATCACCACTAAAGGGCTTTTGTGAAAAAGAGCATTTTCAAAGTTTAGTTCTGCAGCAGTTGTGAAGAATAGCATACCTTTTCTTTTTTAGATCAAGATGTGGGTAATCTCTTTCAATTTGCTCAGTAAATACTTAATGATGCCTTCCTAAAATGCTTTCTATTCCATTTTATTCATATAATCTTATTTTGAGCCCCTAATAACTTTCTTTTTTCTGAAGATTAGCAGACTAATTTTGCTTTTCTATTCAGAAAACACCTTCATATGCTGATGACTTGTTTTGATTGCTATAAAACAAAGGAATATGAGTTATAAAATTTTCTGATATAATTATCCCTTTTGCCTTAATATTTTTATGAATCCTCTTTTAAAGATGTGTTAGGTAGTTAGAATAGAAAAAATGAGTCCAAAATGGCAGTGGCTAAAAGAAAGAAGGGAAAAGTCCGTGAAAATAGAACAAAGGAAGGTCCGAGGACCAGAGTGAGGACCTCAGGTAAAACAAACAGCCCTCTTGGCAACCAATTTACATAGGGCAGGCTCGGGGGAGGAGAAAAACATAAAAAGAGGAGCCAAAATTGAGCCAGGGCGTCTCTTCTCTTTGCGTCTTTTGGGTCAGCCTGCCCACATGCCTCAAGAATGTGTTTTCCTTTGCTTGCCAAATAAAACTGAGCTGTAACATGGAGCTGTAACACTGGTCTGTCTGTCGCTTCAAATTTTTGCTGTGGCAAGACAGAACCGAGGAAATTACACACTCCCCCTGACAGAAGTATCAAGAAAACAATTGCTTAGCTCTTGCTTCATTACTAAATAATCACATAAATTGCATTTTAGCTTATTCTAACCATTGTAAAAAACTATACACTTGTGTTTTTATTACAACTTTATAAAAAAAGAAACAAAATAAGAATGTTTTATATAACTTTTGCCATAAATTATGTTCAACCAAATTTTTCTTTTCATTTGCTTTGTTTTGTTTTAATATAAAATATTATACATGTTAGTAAACATGTTAACAGCCTATTTCAAAGGTCTATAAATACTTGGGTATTTATTTTATTTAAAAACAGTTTTCACTTTTTCCATTGTTGCCTGCTTAGTTGCCAATTGAAGCAGCCTGACTCATGGAGTCTATAATGATCAGAATCTGTCCTGGTAGGATGCCATGCAAAATAAGTCTTTAAAAGTAAAACAAAGCAAAACAAAAACTACAAATGTGAAAACTGCCTGGGTTTAATTGGAAGAGAGGAAACCCAGTCATAACAATGCTACTGTAATTTTTAAATGGTCTGTAATTGATGATGGATCCAACAGTCTAAGAACTTTCTATAATTGACTGGTATGGTTTATAATGCATCAGGCAAATGGTTTAACACATTTAGAATAGCAGGACCATCTGCCAGTGGGATATGTATGACAGGAAATTCAGATCTCCACGAGGGTAGTTAAGAGTGACCAGGGAGCAGTTAGTTACACACTGGTCACTCAACATCATGCAGAGGAGACAGATGCCACACATATTCTCTAGTACATGGGCTCATTTAGCACACTCAGTGGAGTTTAGCTAAAAGCCAATCTGAGAATGTGGTGTTGCACTTACCCCGCTCCATAGGAAACAGAAATAAATGCAAGACTCAGAGACTATAAAAATATATTAATAGAATAAGCTGGAGCAAAGGTTTGTGTGACCTTGGATGGCTTTGGATCTCTTTGGATTTTAATTTTTTCAAGTGCAAAATGCAGAAATTGAAATAAATAACTTTTAAAGTCTCTTTCAGTACTGACATTCAATATATCTGAAGTTTGGTTAGTATAGTTATGACCCTGTTCTTAGACTTGGACTGGTTATTGGAGATGAGGTTAATATGGAAAAAGAAGAGATGTCACTTAAAAGTTTAGGACTTTTCATATACAGTGCATACTTTGTTTTACAGAGAGTATGATATGTCTTGTACAGAATATATTCAGTAAAGAGTTGAGAGGGAAGACTGCCAAGGAATATTATGGAGAAAAGAAATTAAGCTTTTGGAAATAACAGCATTTTACCCTATAGAAGGTAGGCAGCTTGGAAGACTGAAAGATGTTTGCCTCAGGGTAAAGGAATGGACCCAGGAAGAATACCCAGTGGGGACTCTGAGGGATATTTGGTCTGAATAGATATCTAGGCAGGGTTAAAAGTTGTTAACCTTAAAAGGGATAAAAATTCTTATACTTCTCCAAAAAATTAAAAAATTTGTCAACAAATCTTAACATGAAACTTTAGGTGACACAGATATAATAATAAGTTATGTGTTAAATTTTTTCTTTACTATTGTGGTGTAGTTAGGATATAGAGTGTGGACATGCTGATTTTCATTTCTGGTTTTAGTTTAGCCAGATGGAGAGAGCTTTAAGCTTAATGTTTATTTTGGAAACTGGGTCAGTTCTTTGTATCTGCTTTACCCTTGCTTGTAAAGAGACTTTTTTCTTCCCTTTTCTTTAATGAGCTTAATATCTCATGAAGAAACATATTTTGTGGAGCCCAAAGTTCAGGGTTATGGGCACCTTTTTTATGGTTTATTAGTTTCAGATGTACAGTCTAGTAGTTTGAAAACTGTTTGAAAATTGTCCTGTTTGTCATGTGTTTAGTACAAAGTATTGTGCCT
This sequence comes from Cephalophus harveyi, assembly GCA_006410635.1. NCBI lineage: Eukaryota > Metazoa > Chordata > Mammalia > Artiodactyla > Bovidae > Cephalophus > Cephalophus harveyi. The sequence goes on along the minus strand of SJYT01084157.1, from coordinate 52,296 downwards.
AGTTGATGAAAGTGAAATTATTAGTTGCTCAGTTGTGTCTGACTCTTTGCAACACAATGGATCATAGCTGACCAGGCTCCTCTGCCCTTGGAATTCTCCAGGCAAGAGTACTGGGGTGGATAGCAATTCCTTTCTCCAGAGGATCTTCCATCCCAGGTATTGCATCCAGGTCTCCTGCATTGCAGTCAGATTCTTTATTATCTGAGTCAATAGGGAAGCCCTAGTTGGTAGATGTGCTCATTGAATATATGTTGAAAAAAAATTAATAAAAAAGTTCACCTAGTTTAGCTTGAGGAATCCAGGAAGGTTTCTAGGAGGAATTGACTCTTGAGCTCAGGATGTAAAAGCAAGTAGGTAAATGAGGCAAGACTAAGGTACTTTCCAGGGAAAGGGAACTTATGTGAAAAAACACAGGAATGAACTGAGTTGACCTATCTGCTGTTCTCTGCATATTTCACTTTAGCTTGAATGGAAAGTAGGAGGAAGGTGAGGAAGAAAGGTATCAAGACGCCAAAGGCCTTGTATAGTTTGAGAAGGATTTTGTCATTTTTGCTGATGGTTATAAGATAAATAAGGATTTTATTGTTCAGTGTGGAAGATAGATTGAAGGAGATGCAGGCTGTGGGCAAAGAAACCAGTTAGGGTGCTCTTGGAGTAATCCAGAAGACATAAACTGAGTTGGTAGAGAAATGATGGATGATACAGTTTAGAACTGGCAAAATCTCTTTTTTATAAAGGGCCAGATAATTGTCTTAGGCTTCAAAGGCTGTAATGTCTCTTTTGAAACTACTCATCTTTGCTGTTGTAGTGCTAAAGCAGGATAGAAAGCACACAAACAAACGAGCCTGCTACATTCTAATAAAACTTTAAACAGATATAAATGGCCAGACTTGGCACATGACCCATAGTTGCCCATGGTCTAGCATAGACAGTTTGGCTTATAACAAGACCTTGGACTTTGGAATCAGACAAATCTAGGTTCATTTTTTATCTCTTATTAAGAATTTGCACTAATTATCTAAACTGTCATCTATAAAATGGAGATAATAGGCCTTACATACAGAGTCATTTGAAATGCTTAACAAGGGATTGTATGTAAAATTCCTGGCATGCTGCAGTCCACGGCGTCGCAAAGAGTCGACATGACTGAGCGACTGAACTAAACTGATGTACAGTTCCTGAAACATTTAAGTTGTTTTGGTGAATGAATGAATGAGTGAGAGAGTGGAAAGAAGAGTTCAAAAGGACTTGTAGATTTCTGGCTAATTCCAATGAGCGAATGACAAAGCTCTTTCTAAGATGGGAAAGAAGGAGCAGGTAATACTGGGACAAGAGGGCAGTTCGTTTTTGGATATGCTGAGTGTGAGGGATTTGCAGGTCATTTGTTAGAAATGTCCACTAGGTTAGAAGTGATAAAATTTAGAAGTGTGGCTTTGGATTCCCTTTCAAGTTCAAGAAAATACATTTCTACTAGATTATTTGGTTATTATATATGCATGGGATTTCCTTTCATGTTACAAAGTAGAAAACAAAAAAATGATTTTGAGAGAAGTTTTTAATGAAAGTCTGCTTTCTAAGAACAGGTATTTTAGTCAGGGGAGAATTTTATTTTATTTTTAATTGGAGGATATTTGTTTTACAATGTTGTATTGGTTTCTGCCATACAACAACTCGAATCAGTCATATCCCCTCCCTCTGGAGCTGTTCTCCCCTTTCCCAGGGGAAAAATTCTGGGAAAAATTCCCAGTCAGGGGAGAATTTTATTTACTGATGACTACAAGATACTTTGGGACCTTTAAATAAATTTAGTTTTGATGTCCATGATTGTGTATATTGCCTGGGGCAAGTTGTTGCTTTAAAGGGAAAGTGGTGCTCTGCTATAGAAAAACATTGAGGACTTAATGATCTTTACATATGTAGTATCAAGGATCAATGTACATATGATTTAAATTTTGATGGAGATAAAATAGTTAGATTTTTTCCCCTATGTATTGAAAGACTAACAAATTCATAGATGACTATATTTAGAACATGTTAAGATAAAAGTCATCCACAAAGACCTTTGTTGTTGTTCAGTCACCAAGTCATGTCTGAATCTTTGCCACCCCATGGACTGCAGCATGCCAGGCTTCCCTGTCCTTCACTATTTCCTGGAGTTTGCCCAAATTCATGTCCATTGCATTGGTGATGCCATCCAACCATCTCATCCTCTGTTGCCCTCTTCTCCTTCTGCCTTCAATCTTTCCCAGCATCAGGGTCTTTTCCAATGAGTTAATCTTCACATCAGGTGGCCAAAGGTTTGGGGCTTCAGCTTCAGCGCTTCCAATGAGTATTCAAGGTTGATTTCATTTAAGACTGACTGGTTTGATCTTATTGCTATCCAGTTTAGTTCAGTTCAGTTGCTCAGTGGTGTCCAACTCTTTGTGACCCCCATGGACTGCAGCATGCCAGGCTTCTCTGTCCATCACCAACACCTGGAGCATGCTCAAATTCATGTCCATTGAGTTGGTGATGCCATCCAACCATCTCATTCTCTGGTGCCCCCTTCTCCTCCTGCCTTCAATTTTTCCCAGCATCAGGGTCTTTTACAATGAGTCAGTTCTTCATATCAGGTGGCCAAAGTATTGGAGCTTCAGCTTCAGCAATGGTCTTTCTGATGAATATTCAAGACTGATTTCCTTTATGATTGATTGCTTTGGTCTCCTTGAAGTCCAAGGGACTGTCAAAGGTCTTCTTCTATACCACAGTTAAAAAGCATCAGTTCTTTGGTGTTCAGCTTTCATTATGGTCCAAATCTCACATCCACACATGACTACTGGAAAAACCATATCTTTGACTAGATGGACCTTTGTCAGCAAAGTAATGTATCTGCTTTTAATACTCTGTCTAGGTTTATCATAGCTTTCCTTCCAAGGAGCAAGCATCTTTTAAGTTCATGGCTGGTCACCATCTGCAGTGATTTTGCGGTCCAAGAAAATAAAGTCTGATACTGTTTCCATTGTTTCCCCATCTATTTGCCATGAAGTAATGGGACTGGATACCATGATCTTAGGTTTTTGAATGCTGAGTTTTAAGACAGCTTTTTCACTTTCCTCTTTCACTTTTATCAAGAGGCTCTTTAGTTCCTCTAAGCTTTTAGTTCCTCTTCACAGATGGTGTCATCTGCATATTTGAGGTTATTGATTTTTCTCCCAGCAATCTTGATTCCAGCTTGTGCTTCATCCAGCCTGGCATTTTGCATAATTTGCTCTGCATATAAGTTAAATAAGCATGGTGACAATATACAGCCTTGATGTACTCCTTCCCAATTTGCAACCAGTCTGTCGTTCCATGACCAGTTCTTACTGTTGCTTCTTGTCCTGCATACAGATTTCTCAGGAGACAGGTCAGGTGGTCTGGTATTCCCATCTCTTGAAGAATTTTCCACAGTTTGTTATGGTCTACACAGTCAAAGGATTTGGTGTAGTCAATAAAGCAAAAGTAGATGTTTTTCTGGAACTCTCTTGCTTTTTCTATGATTCAACTGATGTTGGGAATTTGAACTCTGGTTCCTCTGCATTATCTTAATCTAGCTTGAACATCTGGAAGTTCACAGTTCATGTACTGTTGAAGCCTGGCTTGGAGAATTTTGAGCATTCCTTTGCTAGTGTGTGAAATAAGTGCAATTGTGTGATAGTTTGAGCATTCTTTGGCATTACCTTTCTTTGGGATTGGAATGAAAACTGCCCTTTTCCAATCCTGTGGCCACTGCTGAGTTTTCCAAATTTGCTGGCATATTGAGTGCAGCACTTTCACAGCATCATCTTTTACAATTTGAAATAGCTCAACTGGAATTCCATCACCTCCACTAGCTTTGTTCATAGTGATACTTCATAAGGTCCTCTTGACTTCATACTCCAGAATGTCTGGCTCTACGTGAGTGATCACACCATCATGTTTATCTGGGTCATGAAGATCTTTTTTGTATAGTTCTCCTGTGTATTCTTGCCACATCTTAATATCTTCTACTTCTGTTAGGCCCATACTGTTTCTCTCCTTTATTGTTCCCATCTTTGCATGGAATATTCCCTTGTATCTCTAATTTTCTTAAGGAGATGTCTAGTCTTTCCCATTCTATTGTTTTCCTCTATTTCTTTGCATTGATCACTGAGGAAGGCTTTCTTATCTCTCCTTGATATTCTTTGGAACTCTGCATTCAGATGAGTATATCTTTCCTTTTTTCCTTTGCCTTTAGCTTCTCTTCTCTTCTCAATTTGTAAGGCCTCCTCAGACAACTGTTTGCTTTTTTACTTTTCTTTTTCTTGGGGATAGTGTCTCAAGAGCCTTTTCCATCATTGCAGTTCAAAAGCATCTATTCTTTGGTGCCCTGCCTTCTTTATGGTTCAGCTCTAACAACCGTACATGATTACTGTATAGACCATATCCTTGACTATACAGACCTTTGTTGGGAAAGCAATGTGTTTGCTTTTTAACACATTGACTATGTTTGTCAAAGACCTTTAAACATGGAATTTAGTATTGTTTTGGAATGCTCCAAGAGACTTTTCTTTGGGACACTTTCTAATCCGGTTGGTTCCAAGTGACTACTTCTTACCTATATATTTGTTGTTGCTGTTGTTAATTTTTACAAAAATTGTGATGACTGAGGTAGGCCTCCCTTGGAGTTCAACTGCTAGAATTTAAAAAATTCTCTTTGAAGCTAGCTCTGGAACTACCCTTTTAGATCCTATCTTCTTTCAAGTTGAATTTATGTTTAACAACCCCCAAAAGTCTTAATCTGTGGAAGTCTAAATTGGGAATCTTACAGATTTAAAATGAATTAAAGGAAGGAAGCTCATGCTTCTGGTTAAACTTTAGCAAAGATGACAGATCTAGTGATAACTCTTTCAATGAGACTTTGAGGTGGAAACTAAGACATCAGGAACTTTTCCTATACTATCCTGCTTATGTGTTTGCAAAATTCCTTAGAAAAGGCTTCAAAAGATCTTCATAGTAGGTGAGTTTCCCCAGCTCCCTTCCCAGAGGAGGCCCAGTCTGGAGAATAACATCACTTCTCTGTACCTCTCCCAATATTACACACAGGCACTCTAGATTCCATTGTACCTAAATAATTCCCAACCTGGATCTGTCTGTCTCTTTTGCTCCTGTTCCAGGATTGCTGAGCTCTGGCTGGAATAAACCACACATCCCTGTGAACAGGCACCACTAAAATGCATGGTTAACAACCTTAGGAATCTTTACTTATTTCAGGTCATCTCCTGCTCATGTCTGCAGAGTAGCTATTCTTATGCAACTTGCAATATGTTTCTTTAAACCTATGACCAGTGTTTTTCATCTCAACCGTTGGCTCTCCTTTTATTTCTTTGAAAAAGAAAGGACAATTATAGCAGACATACATTCTTTTCATTCCTGACCCCTTTCTGACAAAGGCAGCCTAGAGGAGGGTAAGGAGAGATGGGGTGAGTAAAACACACAGTTGTTATAGGCCAATGTAGTAGCTATTCTTCTGACTTAGATGACATTACTTTTGAAAGTTTGGGGCCAAAGAATGGCATGATTTGACTTATAATTTATGAAGATAAATTTGGCTGCTGCATGGAAAATGGACTATAAGGGACAAGGATGGAAGTGGGCAGACAGGTTAATAGTTAAGGTGAGAGAAGATGGTCATGGTGATTAGAATTGGTTAGAGTCTGGACAATTGGTTCAGTTCAGTTCAGTCGCTCAGTCATGTCTGACTCTTTGCGACCCCATGAATCACAGCACTCCAGGCTTCCCTGTCCATCACCATCTCCCGGAGTTCACCCAGACTCACGTTCATCGAGTCCGTGATGCCATCCAGCCATCTTATCCTCGGTCGTCCCCTTCTCCTCCTGCCCCCAATCCCTCCCAACACCAGAGTCTTTTCCAATGAGTCAACTCTTCGCATGAGGTGGCCAAAGTACTGGAGGTTCAGCTTTAGCATCATTCCTTCCAAAGAAATCCCAGGGTTGATCTCCTTCAGAATGGACTGGTTGGATCTCCTTGCAGTCCAAGGGACTCTCAAGAGTCGTCTCTAACACAGTTCAAAAGCATCAGTTCTTCAGTGCTCAGCCTTCTTCACAGTCCAACTCTCACATCCCTACATGACCACAGGAAAAACCATAGCCTTGACTAGATGGACCTTAGTCGGCAAAGTAATGTCTCTGCTTTTGAAAATACTATCTAGGTTGGACATAACTTTTCTTCCAAGGAGTAAGCGTCTTTTAATTTCATGGAATTGGTTAGTACCAACAAAATGTGAGAGTTTGAGAGAAAGTGAAGGCTTGGATTTACTTTTAGCCTTTTGGTGTTAGAAACTATGAAGCTAAATTGTGTATGGTCATTTGTCATGTCTAGTGGGCAGCATTCAGTATGAACCTAGAGTTCTGTGAAGTGGTCTAGGATATGGACATAGATTTATTTTGTCTCTTGGTGTTTTCTTTCCTCCAGTTTTTTTTCCCTTCTTTTTTCCCATGTTGTCCATCTATCTTTCTACTGGCTCTTTCTCATCACCCTATAAACATGCTCGTGTCTTTTCAGTTCTAAAAACATACACATATATAAATAAAACACATGACTTTGCACTCTCTTTAATTATTGACAGTCTACCAGTTCTACCCTTAAGCAGGCTTCCTAAAGCATGTGTCTTTACTATTGTAGCTCTACTTTCTACCTATTGACAGTGTACTTCTCCTATACCACCTCTCAAAGTACATTTGCTAAATTTCACAAACTCCTTTTCATCCATATAGCAGCACCTTCCTTGGTTTTGTCAACTTGAAAAACAAGAATCCAGTTCAAGAGGCAAAATGTTTATTTGGGATCAAGGAATTATAGTTGAAGGTATACAGGTATAGGTAGAAACCCAAATAAAACCCTCCCCTTCTGATTAAAGGAGAGGAGATCAGGTTTTTTTTCTCAGGAGAAAGAGGAAGATGAAGTGAGTTGTTTTTTTTTAGAAGTGTTCATTGATATAAGATGATATAAAGCTAGATTTGTACTTCGATTGGTCAGGTGACATGGTCACTAGGTAAAAGCTCATTTATCAATCCTTTCAACAGAAAGAATATTCTGGTTTATTTTGCAGCCTTCTTAAAATGGTGGCAGATTGGTGCAGTTCATAAGTATAGAAAATGTGATGTGCAAGGTTGTTTCTCTGGAATGGTTTCTCTGGCTCTGTTTTAAATGTCTCTACTAATGTCATCTTTCACAGCTTCTTTGATGTTTATTTCTCCCTGGTACCCTCCCACTGCTCTGGGGGTATTTCTTCTCTGTTTGCTTTGTTGGATCATTGTACTCTGTTTCTTAAATATTGAACACCGTGATACTGGCAACAATTTATTGAAAGATCAAAGGCAGCTGTCCTCATAGGCTGAGCGATGTCTCCTTACAAGGAGTGATTTAAGGGAGTCAGCCAACTTTAAGATCTATTCCTGATTGTTTTGCCTGATGATCTTTTCTTTACATGTCCTTCCCCGCAGAAGGCTCCTGTGAAACTGCCATTTTGTTTTCTGAAAGGTGTAAGTCTAGCCTCTATCACCATGTCAGCTCAGACTGAATTTCGAAGTAGTTCACTGTCACAATGAAGAAAAAAGAGATGCTGAGATTTCAGAGGAGGGTTAAGAAAACATTTGGAACATGGGGTGCTGTTTGGCAGGCAGGCATAGAAAGGAGCTAAGGTGATGATGCCAAGAGTGAAGAGACTCTTCAAGAAGGACATTTTCTTCTTCCTAGCTCTAAGTTGGGAAAATAATCAAGGATTGATGATTCACACCCCTTTCCTCTGGTTTCCTGCCCTGAGAACTTTCTTCCAAAGTCTATCTAAAGTGTCCCTGTCCTCTATTTATATCTCATTATCCCTTTATTGTGGCCTGTAATTATACTCTTTCCTTCTTTATATACTTATTGCTTGTCTCTCCAACTAAAATGGGAGCCAAGAAGATTGGAATCTTGTCTGTCCCATTCAACTCTGTATCCCTGGTATAATAGGAACATAGTAGGTGTTCAATACATTCTTTAGAAATGAATGGATTTTGATATTCCATATGTGAAAAATTGTAAATTCAGAGCAAAGCAAAACTGCACTGGTTCTCCAGACCTGAGTTTTAGTGGTGAGTTTAAATAGATATTAGAACTTAGATACATGAATAAATGTGGCTGATTCAATTTTCTGTAACAGAGCTCACTGAGTTGGTGACCTCCCTATTCCCGCCACCCCGCCTCTTTTCTACCCTTGAAAGTCCCCTTTAATGTTGCATCTGTCCTGTGGTTGTTCCTGTCACTATGTGTCTGTCAAGTCCCAGAATTCTGAATGGGAGACAGGATACACTTCTCTGTTCTTTTCACATTTCCCTTTAACCTATTTTAGGTTTCTTTTTTCACCTATATTTCTCTCTATTCTGCCCACCTGTGTTTCACTGCTCCTTCCTTTGACCCCATGTTTTCTGGAAAAAGAACTAAGGTTTAACCTTAAAAACAGAGCACAATAAGAATAACAACAACAACAAAAAGCCATTTGCTGTCTCAGGGGCCTGGCACTCGCAAAGAAAATCTATGCTTTCATGATTACTGTTTTGGCTATGGGCTTAAAAAATGTCTAATTTGAAACTCAAAGCTATGCTGTTTTCTTTGTTCTTAGCTGTCTCTGCACTTCCTTTGAAAAGTGACTGCTACCATTTCATTGGAAGGACAGCAGAGGGGCCATTAGGAAGAACAAAGAATTAGAGGGGCGAAAATGCTGTGTGTGCATGAATGTGTGTCTGTGTGCACAGGCACACACAATCTCACAAGTTCCTCATCCTCAATCATAACTAACTGCTAAGTCAGTTAATACTTGTTCTTCCAGCTTTAAAAAGTTTTCTTTGTTGTTGTTCTCCTATTTCCTTTGTCCTTGGAGGATCATGGTTTAAAAATCTATTTACTGTTGTTTTGTGAAATTTTGGGAAGTAGCAGAGGCACATAAATGTAAAGAATCATTTTGACCATATTGGCTGGGCCTTTGTGTCTTTTTGCATGCTTCTGTCAGTTATGCTGGTTCTTACTTCTCTTTCCTCTGTTTATTATCCAGATTTGTACAGCCGTTGATCTAAAATTTTGCACTGGTATTTGCCACTTGTCTCAGTCTCCTAAGTAGGGAATTCCCTACTTAGTAGGGAATACCACATCCTTACTAAACCCATCAGAAGTCCACTGATATAATATCTGTCTACTTAACCTGCAAGTCCACTCCAGTGTCTGCTTGACTTCACAGCTGTCCATATGGTCCCTGATCTTTGGCGTTCCTATGCTGTTATGACAGTCTCTGCTCAGTCATTCTCTTTTGCATTCTTTTCCTCTGTTGGCATTGGTGCCAAGCTTTCTCTTATACTATATCAATCTTCAAGCCCATCCCCAGCAGAGTATCTTTTCCCAATCCCTTAAATATATAGAATGACACTGTAAAAATGATTAAACACTGTCATTAGCTAGATTGATTTGGGTGGATGAAGTCTAACCTTTTCCTGTAGGTTTATACATTAGAGTTAAAGGGAGGCATCAAATTTACCAGTATGACGAATGAAGCCAGACCAAAATATATTCAATTTCTTAATGTCAGAATTCTCTTACATTCTTAGGACTAGACATGGTCACCAATAAAAGAGTGAAAGGGAAAACCACCCTCAGTATGAGGGGCTAAATTTAAGCCGGTCAAGGCTAAATTCCTCTTCTATCAGCCTTTAATAAATAGCATGAAATAGACTATAGTGAATTTAGCACAGTGATGTTTGGAGTTTTTGAGAAACCTGTTATAGGTGTTTCTCAGTTTGTGTTTGCTCTGAAATTCTGTCAGCTGGAATACTTCACTGAGGCAGTCAGTGTTGGTTGGGAACATATGTGCCTTTGATGAAAGCCGCTTTGCAGGGAAAATCACTGGTCTTCCTGTGAAGCTCTATCTTGTGAACATTGTTATACCAGTGCTACCTTTAAAGTCTTGAGCTTGAGTCTGAAGTCCTAAATAGATATATAGAGTACAGGCTTACCAGCTGAGCAGTAGTAAAAATGAAATGTTTTCCTACTGTGATATGTGGAGCTTCTCTGTTGTCTGATAGAACTTTACATAGAGAAATTTACATCAAGAGAAGGCTAGCTAATAAAAATCATCATGGTTACTGGTAAAGCCTTAAAGATTTTATGAAAAGGTTGTATCCTCATTGTAAATCAAGTGGCCAGAATTTCTGGAATAGAGAATGGAGGGAATGGTATAGGGTGAGGTTAGAAAGGTAGTGGGACCTGATCTTTCAACCCAAGAAGCAGGCAGCGTGGACAGAATTGTTTCTCCCTGAAATACATATGTTGAAGCCCTCACCTCCACGTGACTGTACTGGAGATAAGGCCCTTAAGGAGATGATTAAGGTTAAATTAGGTTAAATGAAGTCACAGCATGAAGCCCTGATCTGGTGGAACTGGTACCCTTATAAGAAGAGAAAAGGACAACAGGGCTTTCTCTCTCCCATGTGAGGACACAGCAAGAAGGTGACCTGTTGGAAGCCGGGAAGAAAGTTCTCATCAGAACCCCATGCTGGAGCCTTACTACCAGCCTCCAGAACTATGAGAAAATAAGTGTGTTGTTTGAGACACCCAGTCTGTGCTAATGGTTATGGCAATTCAGACAGACTAAGCTAGTGGGACTTTTTTTTTTTTTTTTTTTTGTTTGTTACTACTTATTCTTGGCATTTTTTTTTCAAACATTAGTTCTTTGGGGACCTTAGATTTCCTAACAATCTACTTAACTGTCTGCATAGCAATAACTCCCAATTTAGGCTTTGAAATACTGGCAGCTCCTTTAAATGCATCCAACATAGTATTTTGTGTTGAAAAGGTTCTGAAAGTTTCGTACATTTATCAGAGCAGCTATGAAGGTGCATGTCCAGCTTGTCAGTCTCCTTTGCACTGAATTACTTTGATTCCCTAAAATTAAAGGTTGAGTTGCTGATGCAAGCCTATCTTTCTTTCTTCCTTTGCATTCTTTTCTTTCCTCTTGCCCCCTTATTTTCCTTCTGTACTAATCACTTGCAATATTTTCTGCCTGAAACATTTTGAAATGTTTACTGTATGGTATTCCAGGATTTATGAAACATTCATCTGTTCTTGATCAATATGTAGTCTTTGTAATTTTTAAAGCCTTTGCAATCTGGAATGGCAAGAACTTCTTTTTATATGTTCCTCTGGTTTATGTATTAGCAACGAAAAAAAAAGACAGTAACTGTGAGGTCTTTTCTGTAATTCTTCCAGATTTTATTTTTCTTAATATGGGCATTTCTTTCTTCTTTAATATTTTGTCAGAAAACACTAAAACATTAAACTATTATATGCAGTCTCTGGAAATCCATAATTGGAAATCTAACTTCAGATTCCAGAATTATGTTTACAAGAGTTGATTATAAGCTGTGTTGTGGCTATGTGATACAGACTACGGACCATCTCTGTAATATAGGCACAAAAGAGAATGGCTACTCACTAGGAATTTAATGGTTTAAGGATACCAGGTAGATACCAGGGGCAATGGAGAGGTTGGTTAATTCTTTATCTTCTACCTGTGAAATGCAGAATGAATATGTAATGTCTAAGCTTCCCTAGTGGCTCAGACTGTAAAGAATCTGTCTGCTATCTGGGAGACCCAGGTTTGATCCCTGGGTCGGGAAGATCCCCTGGAGAAGGGAATGGCACCCCACTCTAGTATTCTTGCATGGAAAATCCCACTGACAGAGAGCCTGGTGGGCTACAGTCCATGGGGTCACAAAGAGTTGGACATGACTGAACACACACACACATATGCATATCCTGTGTAACATTATGTATCTTATTATGCATAAATATATATTGTAGGCCGACACCAAATCTAATGTTGAAGTACCATAATTCATTATGGTACTCAAGGGAAAAACAAAACAGCATACTTGTGGAGAATTTTCAAAGAAGAGGAAACATTTAGATGAATAGTTAAATATGCAAACTACAGTTACACAAAAGAAAGCCATATGGTTTAATGTTGTACATTAATTTGTTTTAAACCTTTTGTGGTTTATTTTCAATTTAAAATGAATATGTGCCTTAATTAGTTTTGAAGTGGGATAGGGAAACATATGTTTTTTTAGTTAAACACAGAGTAATTTATGTGGTATTCTCTCTCTTATTCTTGGTGCTAGGTCTAAATTCCAGTTAACAAAAGTAAGTGTGGTTCAGAGACCCAGTTTCAGCCCATCTTTATTATGTTAGTATATGTCTTTTTTCTTCTTGTTATACTTTGCTTAACTAAAAAGAAAGAATTTCTAGGTCTTCATTTGGCTATTAATCAAGCACTTATGTAACAAAATTTAATATTTATATATATATCTACTATTTAATACAAATTTGTATGCCCCAGTGCCTTAATTTCTTATGTCTTTGCCTGGCTATTTTTTATCTATCTATTAACATGCATCATAAGTTGCTTCAGTCATATCTGACTCTGCAACCCTATGGACTGTAACCTGCCAGGCTCCTCTGTCCATGGGATTCTCCAGGCAAGAATACTGGAGTGAGTTGCCATGTTCTCCTCCAGGGGATCTTCCTGACCCAGGGATCAAACCCACATCTCTTTTATCTCCTGCATTGGCAGGTGGTTATTTTACCACTAGCACTACCTAGGAAGCCCATCTATCTATCTAATAGAGATAGGTATAGTGAAGAACTGATGCTTTTGAAGTGTAGTGTTGGAGAAGACTCTTGAGAGTCCCTTGGACTGCAAGGAGACCCAACTAGTCCATTCTGAAGGAGATCAGCCCTGGGATTTCTTTGGAAGGAATGATGCTAAAGCTGAAACTCCAGTACTTTGGCCACCTCATGTGAAGAGTTGACTCATTGGAAAAGACTCTGATGCTGGGAGGGATTGGGGGCAGGAGGAGAAGGGGATGACAGAGGATGAGATGGCTGGATGGCATCACGGACTTGATGGACATGAGTCTGAGTGAACTCCGGGAATTGGTGATGGACAGGGAGGCCAGGCATGCAGCAATCATGGCGTTGCAAAGAGTCGGACATGACTGAGCGACTGAACTGAACTGAACCGGTAGATATCTAGTCCCAAGGATACAAAATGAGCTAAAGTTATTTTCCTGCTCTCCAGACCTCAGAGATATTAAAGAAAAACTGCCTTATAAAGTCGAATATGGAAGGAGTAAAATTTAGATACCTGAATGCACTCATGTAAGGTAGAACCCAGAATATATGTCCTCTACATCATTATCTCTTGGAATAAACCAGAAAAAGAGTCTGGTTATAGATATAATCATATAGTCCTATGTATGTCAGAGTTGTTATGAGGTCAGATGAAATAATACATCATGAGCCCATTTTGTTTTAAATTTTTAAGCACAAAAATTATTGTTGTTATTCTCAAAATACTCAAAATTCAGCCTCTGTGTGTCTGTTCCTGTCAAAATGAGGCAAATCAAGATGTATTTTATTCATCATATCTGACCCCAGAAGGCTGAAAGGTGGAAGGATCAGTTCTTGCCCATCCTGAAATCAGGTCACAACCAGCCTGGTGGGTACTGAGAGGCAAGTGGGTCCTGATTCACTGGAGGCCTCAGGGAACAGCCAGTGAGATGTGTACATACCTGCTTACGTGTGGTTCTCGGGTGCAGTTCTTTCCCCAGGTGGTGTGTGTGGCTTTAGAGAGTTATTTCTAGTCATAAAAAATCATGTGTCTTCATGGAGATTTCCTGGGATGTTGATGACACAAAACTTGGTCAGAACAGATGGAGTTGTCTCTAAACCTTTCTCCACCACATTCAATTTCTGGGTATAAGACACAGCCATTTTCTTTTTCTTACTAATGGTCTTTTAGACATGACATATTCGTTAGGATTTGAGATTCTATCTACAAAGTCATGAAACAGAAATCATACTTTCTTGTGTTTCAAAGAACAAGCTTAATTTATCTTCCATTTATTAAGAGAAATGATAGGTTTTTAAGATTCTATTTTGATTTGCTTTGGATTAATAAGGAGTTTTTTGTAGCAAGAGAGTGAAAACAGAGCCCTATGTCCTTGCAAACGTGTTTAATTATGGAACATGCTGAGCCACATTTGACCATTTTTTTTTTGTTGTTGTTTCTAAACTAATGTCAACCTCTCCAGTCTGCTATGAAATGTGTTTTTCACCTCTGCAACAAAGGATAAAAATAAAATAAATGGTTTGGAAAGCACCTTGGGATATCTAAATGATAGACAGCCACACATTAATAGAATTAATAGGCATTAATGGAATGACAAATTAATTGTGCTGCTTTTAAGTGATAACACTGAACAATTAATGTACTTAACTGCTTTATTGAAATAGAAAGCTCTTTTGTAGTTTGCAGGATTTCTTTTATGTAATGAGAATGTTCACAAGTTTATAAATGAATGCATGACCTCTGTTTTACGGGAGTCTTGGTAATGTGTTTATGTTTTTTAAATTTTCAGACAGCATTTTTCTTTCTTATCATATACATTCAGAACTGAGTTCCCTAATGAGATAAATTACTATAAATTCTTAATGAGGGAATGGGAAGAGAAATTATTTTTCAGAAATTAATAGCTTTGAATAATTTATTGGTGTTTTAGATTTCATGTTTAATGAATTTTATTTTCATGACTGTAATTTTTATTTCTTGACAAAATAACCTAAATAAATTTATTGTGAGGAATTTTTTAAAAACTACAACAACACTGAGTCCAGTGGTTTTTAAATTGTATTGGAGAGTTGAAGATTTCTAAGGGTCACCCTGGAATTGGAAGAGGGGCAAGAGAGGTGAGCTGGCAGGGTACCACACTGTATAACCCACGAGGGTTTTGCATCTCGTTGTAATCTGACACTTAGAATGCTCTGTACATCAGAATAAATGGATGAACAAATTAACCCCCACTCTTCCAACCCTGCTTTAGCTTGAGAGGCTCAGTTTTTTTCATTTTCTTCATTGCAATCAGAGTAAGCTTTCCAGATTTCACTAGAGGAGTTCCGAGGTTGATGTAAAATATTCTCTGGGGTGTCCTGCCCTATTGCTGCTCCTCATACACAGGAGTATCCTGGCTCCTCTTCCAATCACCTGCCTCTTCTTCCACATTTTTCTCCACCGTTGTTCCTAGACCTCCAGCTCTACTGTACCATTTGCCACAGTGGGAGATGGTGTCCTAAAGTGCTGGTCAAGGATCAGTCTCAATTTCCCCATTGAACTGGCACAGTGATCAGAGACACTGCCAACCCATTATGGAGATGGGCAAGCTCCCTGAAAACTGTCATGCACTGTGTAAATGCAAGGTATTAGTAATAGTTTTTTTTTTATAGGACTTTATTGATTTGTCAGAGTAACTAATATCATTTTGCCAAGACTGGACACCCTCAGATACCCTGGGACCTGGGCAGTCTGGTCTGCCTTCCTAAGCCTTCACTGACCTCTCTTTCTACCTCTGGTTTGGCGATATTATATGTAAATTTAATCACGTTCAGAAGACTGTTTGACCCTTGGTATTCTGAGACAGAGAAAATGATTCATCCTCTCACAGTGTCTGTGGGTGACGCATTGTGAGCAGGTAGATGATAACAACAGTAAATATTTCATATACTTCCATGACAGGGAAGAATGATTCTTTAGAGGATCTCATTTTACAGCAAATAGCTGACAATTCTTTTTAGGATGTCAAGTATGAATCTAAGTGCTTTACATAATTTGACTCATTTCATCCCCATAATAATCTTCTGAGTTAAGTGATATTATTGCCCATGTTTCATAGAGGAGAGAAATTGAGCATAGACAGGTTGCGTCACTTGTTGAAAGCCATCCAGCTCGTAAGTTATGGAACTTGGTTAAGTTTCACTCTAGTCTAGGTTGTGAGATGCTTTCAGTTTAATCATCTCAGCAATACTGTAATTTCCTTTTATGTTTTTTTTCTTTTTTTTTTCTCGTCCCTGTGGATCCCAGAATGCTTTTCTAACCGTATAAAGCTTACAGGAAAAAAAAACAAAACAAACAAAAACCTAGAGCAGTTATGTTGTTATTAAAACATCATTTCTAGGGAATTAGCTATAATATTTGTTTGCTAATAAGATAAAAATAATTTCATTTTGTTCTGAATATAAAAGTAATGCACACTTTTGAAGAAAATTGAAACCATACAGAAAATATAAATGTGAGATCATAATCACCTGAAGTCCCACTACCTAGATGTATTTGGGTGAATACACTTTCTGAAATTTCTCCATGTACATGTGAAAGTGAAGTGAAAGTGAAGTCGCTCAGTCATGTCTGACTCTTTGCGACCCCATGGACGGTAGCCTACCAGGCTCCTCAGTCCATAGAATTTTCCAGGCAAGAGTATTGGAGTGCATTGCCATTTCCTTCTCCAGGGGAACTTCCTGACCCAAGGATTGAACCCAGGTCTCCCGCATTGCAAGCAGACGCTTTACCATCTGAGCCACCATGGAAGTACATATAGCTTTTTATTAAGTNCCATAGAATTTTCCAGGCAAGAGTATTGGAGTGCATTGCCATTTCCTTCTCCAGGGGAACTTCCTGACCCAAGGATTGAACCCAGGTCTCCCGCATTGCAAGCAGACGCTTTACCATCTGAGCCACCATGGAAGTACATATAGCTTTTTATTAAGTAACACAAAACTATACATATTGTTCTGTAACCTATTCCTGTGCTCGCAATGTATTAGGAATGTCTTTTCTGTGGCCATGATAATAAGTATATACCATGTTTTAGAATGGTTATATCGTATTGCTTTATATGGACTTCCCTTGTGGCTCAGCTGGTAAAGAATCTGCCTGCAGTGCAAGAGACCCCTGGGTTGGTGAGATCCCCTGGAGAAGGGAAAGGCTACCCATTCCAATATTCTGGCCTGGAGAATTTCGTGGACTGTATAGTTCATGGGATCACAAAAAGTCAGACACGACTGAGTGACTTTCACCTTATATGACTTTAACATAATAAATTTAAGCAGTCCCATATTGAAAACAGTCATTTCCAATATATACGTTATAAACAATATTATAATAAACATGATTTCCACAAATCTTTTGTTATGTGGACAAGTGCTTTTTTGAAAGTAAATTCCTGAAAGTGGGATTGCTGGCACAAAGGGCATTCTTATTTTTATTTGGCTATATAGTGTCAAACCAGAAAGGCTATAACAACTTAACAATCTACAAATATATTTTGAGTATTCTCATTTCTTTTACTTCTTTCCAATGTTGATTTTGTCAGTTTTAAAATAGCTTTGCCTGTTTGAGAGTTGAAAAAATTTTGTTTTTATTTCTGATACTTCAATGATGAGTAGGTTTCAATATATGCATTATGCTTATTGATCATTTATACCTGTATATGTGTATATTTTGCAAGTTATGCACCTATTAATGTTATCTATCCATTGTTTTTGTTCATGTGTAGTTTCTTTTTACTAATTTTTTAATATATGAAAGATAATTGTTTATTCAGTGTGTTACAAATAATTTTTTTTTCAGTTTGGGAGTTACTTTTTTAGCCTCATTTAATAGTTTATGATTTTTCTATTTATTATTTGCATTAAAATTTTAAAATTTATGTGCTCAAACAAGTTTTTAATGGATTCTTCCGGATTTTTAGGCATTCTTAATAAAACCTCCTTTACCCCAAAATTTAGAAGTGACTTCCTCTAACAGGACACAAAACCAGGCTATGTAACTGTCATTTATTAGTCAATCTCTTTTAAGTTTACTAGGCTTTCACATGGAGAAGGCAATGGCACCCCACTCCAGTACTCTCGCCTGGAAAATCCCATGGGCGGAGGAGCCTGGTGGGCTGCAGTCCATGGGGTCGCGAAGAGTCGGACACGACTGAGCGACTTCACTTTCACTTTTCACTTTCATGCATTGGAGAAGGAAATGGCAACCCACTCCAGTGTTCTTGCCTGGAGAATCCCAGGGATGGGGGAGCCTGGTGGGCTGCCGTCTGTGGGATCGCATAGAGTCTGACACGACTGAAGTGACTTAGCAGCAGCAGCAGCAGCAGGCTTTCACAAACACTTTTTCATTTATTCCAGTTCTTAATATAATGTTACTTTTAACATTTCTCAAATGAGGGAAATCAGAAGAAGGGCGTAAATCACTTACCTCAAATCACATCTAGTAAGGATTAGAATGTTGATTAGTCTGATGACAAAACAGTGGAAACAGTGTCAGACTTTATTTATTATTTTGGGCTCCAAAATCACTGCAGATGGTGATTACAGCCATGAAATTAAAAGACGCTTACTCCTTGGAAGGAAAGTTATGACCAACCTAGATAGCATATTGAAAAGCAGAGACATTACTTTGCCACCAAAGTTCCGTCTAGTCAAGGCTATGGTTTTTCCATGGTCATGTATGTGAAAGTTGGATTGTGAAGAAAAGTCCTGTTGATGTATGGCAAAACCAATACAATATTGTAAAGTGATTAACCTCCAATTAAAATAAATAAATTTATATTAAAAAAAAAAAGAAAGCTGAGCGCCGAAGAATTGATGCTTTTGAACTGTGGTGTTGGAGAAGACTCTTGAGAGTCCTTTGGACTGCAAGGGGATCCAACCAGTCCATTCTAAAGATCAGTTCTGGGTGTTCTTTGGAAGGACTGATGCTAAAGCTGAAACTCCAATTTGGCCACCTCATGCGAAGAGTTGACTCATTGGAAAAGACTCTGATGCTGGGAGGGATTGGGAGCAGGAGGAGAAGGGGACGACTGAGGATGAGATGGCTGGATGGCATCACCAACTCGATGGATGTGAGTTTGGGTGAACTCCGGAAGTTGGTGATCGACAGGGAGGCCTGGTGTGCTTCAGTTCATGGGGTCGCAAAGAGTCGGACGCGACTGAGTGACTGAACTGAACTGAAAGCCTCACTCTCAGCCATGGCCCTTCACTATGCCCTCTTACAGATGAGAAAGCAGAGGAATAAAAAGGTTAAATGGCCAGCCTCCTGCTGAAAAATATTTCTCTCTTTTGATAGAAAGATTAGGAATTGAATCCTAAACTGTTAATATGATGCTTCTTCTAGTAATCGGATTCCATTTGAGTCTTTTGAAAGGAATTTCAGTGGAAAAGCAATTAGACATTAAAAGAAAAGAGCCATAGGAATGTTAAGATTAAGAATAATGTGGGGTATGCTTTGGATTTTAAGAATTAAGAGGATGATGTCCAAGTAGTTAAGTGAGTTTGTAAAAATGGGTCAATAAGAGAGCCCCACGTTGGAATGCTCGGTCCATTTTCAGGCAGGAGTATTGAGCAAACTCTTCCCTCATCTCATTTCCAGTAAATAGTCAGAGCAAGTATTAAGCAGGATTTTACATGTACAATTAGAAAAGATTTTATCCCTGGTATTATACTGGATTTTGCAGCAGATAAATTTCTCATTCACAGAACATTTTCAGTCTTCCGGTCAAAATTCACTATTTAAGAGGTGTATAGATTTCAGTTGATAGTACATTATTAACTATCAGTACATGTATGAATGCACTGATATTTTCAGCAAGCACTGTATTTAAGACAATGCAAAAAGTAAACATTGCTTTTTTGCCCTTTTGTCCCCCAGGAATACATTTAAATAGGCATTAGTAAGTGAATAATTTCTGTTCTTGCAATGAGATAAACAGAGCTCAGTCTCATAAAAAATGTTAGGACATTTAATGCAGAACAAAAGAAGTTATATGACAATGTAAAGCCATATAATAGAAGTAAAGCAGATCTTATGCTGATTATAGCAAAACAAAATATAACCTCCTCCATGGTAGTTAAACATATTTTAAACTATAGGGTAGGCTCCAGTTTTTATGCTAGTCTATATCCCTATTTTATTGGTATGAACCCTCAAAACCCAATTTCTCAGATTTCTGGAAAATGAACCACATTACCTCCCATATAAATTGCTTCTCAGTCTTTCAGGATCCTGCTCAGTGATTAAGTGGATAGAAAATTGCCTCCCTGTACAATGTGGGCTCTGTTATTTTTACCTTCATCTGGACCTCTTCTCTTTCAGCTGAATTGTCAGTTACTTGTTGGGATTGAGAGCCTGAAAGAATGAGAAAATGTTTTCTGAGGCTCAGCATGTATTTGCACCTGTATCGCCTTGAGAGTATATTGGTGTGAGCTTCTGTTGAGTTGTGCTTCTCGCCTGTCTAATCAAAGCTTTCAGTTCCAGAGCATCTCTGTGTTCTCAAATCCCATTAGTTGTGTTTTCTGGCCTGGAGGTTTTCAGAACAGAATCCAGAGTTTATATAGCAACAGGGAAAGATTTTTTCTCATCAGAAAAACAGAAAAGGCACTTCAGTGGTACAAGAAACTTAATTGTTTCAGTGTTTTAATAAAAAGGCTTCATTGAACCAGGGGCTTTCCCCTGAAGTTAATTACTTCTCACATCAGGGTTGTTCTTTCTAATATAATAAAACTGTAACCTTAATAAGAAGCTTATTTTTTGACATGTTTTAAAAAATAGCATTAAAATTTGGATGCTTAAGAAATGTACTGACCTTCTTTTTAGCTATGTCTTCCTTTCAGTAGTGATCCTCCAATCAGTTGATTACTGTAGGCACGGTTGTGGTAGAGAATGTATACATCAGCCACACGTGGACTCAAACCTGGCTTTGGGCCAAGAATGACTTTGGGCAAGTTGCTTGTTTCTAAACCACAATTTCCTCATTTGTCAAGTGGGCGTTATAATGCCTTTCTCTTATTGAAGTTGCAATTTAAGATTAAGTGAGATAATATACATAAAATGCATTCATAGCACCTGACGTCAAATAAGTGTTCAATAAAAAAAGATTTAGTACTACGATTAGGTATGGTACTTCCATAAATAGCTAACCTTTAGAAAATGGCTTTTGCAATAATATTTTCCCCAATTACATATACTTTCACTTCAACATCAGTTGAGGATCTACTATGTTTCCAACACTGGGATATAGATAGAATAGTACATGACTCTTGGAAACTTAGGAGCTTATGAGATAATTCCATGTTTACTTTTACTGCCTTCACTTGTTTAAATCAGTTCAGTTCAGCCTCTCAGTCATGTCCAACTCTTTGTGACCCCATGGACTGCAGGACGCCAGGCCTTCCTGTCCATCACCAGCTCCCGGAGCTTGCTCAAACTCATGTCCATTGAGTCAGTGATGCCATCCAACCTTCTCATCCTCTGTCATCCCCTTCTCTTCCTGCCTTCAATCTTTTCCAGGATCAGGGTCTTTTCTAATGAGTCAGCTCTTTGCATCATGTGGCCTAAGTATTGGAGCTTCAGCCATCAGTCTTGAATATTCAAGATTGATTTCCTTTAGGATTGACTGGTTTTATCTCCTTGCAGGCCAAGGGACTCTCAAGAGTCTTCTCCAGCACCACAGTTTAAAAGCATCAATTCTTCAGTGCTCAGGTTTCTTTACACTTGTTTAAATATCATGTGTAAATTTTTATGGGATTTGTAACCCTTAAAAAGTCTACTGGGAAAGAATAAAAGCCTACACCCCCAAGAGTTCCATTTCTTGCTTTGGTGTTTCTTCTTTAGATTTCTTCTATAAATGACAGTAGTTCTGGAACTTTACAAGCCTTAAATGTTCTATTAAATGAAGTGTACACCAGAGCACATAGTCTCCACTCTCAAGAAATAGGGGGAGAGTTAGAAGAATATGCATATTTATATAGTGGGTTGATGGCATTAATTCAATGCAGAAAAATTACAAAAGCACAATTCAGTCCAGTTCAGTTCAGTCGCTCAGTTGTGTCCGACTCTTTGCAACCCCATGAATCGCAGCATGCCTGGCCTCCCTGTCCATCACCAATTCCCGGAGTTCACTCAGACTCACGTCCATTGAGTCAGTGATGCCATCTAGCCATCTCATCCTCTGTCGTCCCCTTCTCCTCCTGCCCCCAATCCCTCCCAGCATCAGAGTCTTTTCCAATGAGTCAGCTCTTTGCATGAGGTGGCCAAAGTACTGGAGTTTCAGCCTTAGCATCATTTCTTTCAAAGAAATCCCAGGGCTGATCTCCTTCAGAATGGACTGGTTGGATCTCCTTGCAGTCCAAGGGACTCTCAAGAGTCTTCTCCAACACCACAGTTCAAAAGCATCAATTCTTCGGCGCTCAGCCTCTTCACAGTCCAACTCTCACATCCATACATGACTACTAGAAAAACCATAGCCTTGACTAGATGGACCTTAGTCGGCAAAGTAATGTCTCTGCTTTTGAATATGCTGTCTAGGCTGCTCATAACTTTTCTTCCAAGGAGTAAGTGTAATTAGTTATACCCAAATAATTGGTGGACACTTCACAAGAGTTTTGGCCAGTTGCAAAGTTACAGAGTCAATTAGATAAAACAATTGTTATTCTTCATAGACTGCTTAATTGAAGCAAGAAGATCTCTAGATGAGACCTGCGGTATACTGATCGGATTCCATAAACATTTATTAAATGTTTGTTCTGTGCCAGGAACTGACTCAGCTCTGAAAATTCAAAGGTGAATAAGACAAAGAACCTGTTCTCAAAGTATGTAAAATCCAATACCTATTGGGAATTTCCCTGATAATTTATCCTTAAGAATTCACTTCGTCTTTTTTCACTGCTCAAATGGCAAGATATGCACATTTAAAACTTGAATATTCTCATAAGTATTTTATCAAAGTATTCATTCTTTGTAGCATCTCACATGTCAGTATCACGTATAAGTGCCAGATTATGAGGGCCATGTGTGTACTTCTACAAATAAACACTACTCTATTTAGAAACATCATACTAATACAGTGATAGGGGATTCCTTAAAAAGTTAGGGAAGGCTACGTAAAGAAAATATCAAAGCAGCTAGTTCCATGATAATTTCTAATAGGTATTTTTTCCCAGTGAAATCATACTTTGTACTGAAGCTGAAAAATGACACAAATCAAGAAAGGTCAGGTTAAAAACATGTCATTTATTTCTAGATTGTCAAATTTAAAACTGTCATATTATTAATTTCAGGTCATTTTCTAGACTAGTACCTACAGACTGGAATAAGAATAGAAGACATCATTTTTCTAAAGAAGAATTAAAGTAGCTAGTAGCGTCTGTCTACAATGTGGGAGGTCTGGGTTCGATCCCTGGGTCAGGAAGATCCCCTGGAGAAGGAAATAGCAATCCACTCCAGTACTGTTGCCTGGAAAATCCCATGGACAGAGGAGCCTGGTAGGCAACAGTCCCTGGGGTGCAAAGAATCGGACACGACTGAGAGACTTCACTTCACTTCTTCACTTCAGTAACATGTAGGCTGCTCTTATTATGACGGATGGGTTATCCTTCTACTTGACTTTCTTAAGGATGGTGGTTCTGGAAAATTGACTATTAATTTGTAATGTTGTTCCCATTCATAGCTTACTTTTTGAAAATCAGAACTGCTGATAATGGATAGGGGTTTTAACCTGTTCCTTCTTCCTGTCTCTGATATGTTTGAAGTGAAATGAACTGAAGTGAAGTCACTCAGTCGTCTCTGACTCTCTGCGACCCCGTGGACTGTAGCCTACCAGGCTCCTTCATCAATGGAATTTTCCAGGCAAGAGTATTGGAGTGGGTTGCCATTTTCTTCTCCAGGGGATCTTCCTGACCCAGGGATTGGAAGATCCCCTGGAGAAGGAAATAGCAATCCACTCCAGTACTGTTGCCTGGAAAATCCCATGGACAGAGGAGCCTGGTAGGCAACAGTCCCTGGGGTGCAAAGAGTCGGACACGACTGAGAGACTTCACTTCACTTCTTCACTTCAGTAACATGTAGGCTGCTCTTATTATGACGGATGGGTTATCCTTCTACTTGACTTTCTTAAGGATGGTGGTTCTGGAAAATTGACTATTAATTTGTAATGTTGTTCCCATTCATAGCTTACTTTTTGAAAATCAGAACTGCTGATAATGGATAGGGGTTTTAACTTGTTCCTTCTTCCTGTCTCTGATATGTTTGAAGTGAAATGAACTGAAGTGAAGTCACTCAGTCGTCTCTGACTCTCTGCGACCCCGTGGACTGTAGCCTACCAGGCTCCTTCATCAATGGAATTTTCCAGGCAAGAGTATTGGAGTGGGTTGCCATTTTCTTCTCCAGGGGATCTTCCTGACCCAGGGATTGAAACTGGGTCTCCCGCATTGCAAGCAGACACTTGTTTACTGAGAACTTAATGAACACCAGACAGTGTACTCCTGGGGAAAATGATGAGGCATGCGTAGAAATGATGTTATATTTGAGGTCAAAGTAGTAGCTGTAATAATGTAAGTAATAATAATGCAGTAATAATTCTGTACTTCCTGATTGTGTCACCTTGGATCACTTATTGGTCTTTATAAGGTTTGTTTTTCATCTTAAGTTAAATGTGACACCTATCTTATGGGTCATTGTGAGGGTCGGAGACATATGTTCATTTGTTCATTAACCAAGTATTTATTGCACACTGATTTTCAGATGGTTCTAGTGATAAAGAATCTGCCTGCCAATGTAGGAGATATAAGAGACATGCTTTTTAATTGGTGGCTATTTACAATATTGTAGTGGTTTTTGCCAGAAATTGACATGAATCAGCCATGGGTGTACATGTGTCCCCCATCCTGAACCCCGCTCCCATATCCCTCCCCATCCCATCCCTCAGGGTTGTCCCAGTGCACCAGCTTTGAGTGCCCTGTTTCATGCATTGAACTTAGACTGGTGATCTATTTCACATATGGCAATTTACCTGTTTCAATGCTATTTCAATGCTATTCTCTCAAATCATCCCACCTTCGCTTTCTCCCACAGAGTCCAAAAGTCTGTGTGTCTCTTTTGCTGTCTTGCATATAGGGTCATTGTTACCATCTTTCTAAATTCCATATATATATGTGTTAATATACTGTATTGGTGTTTTTGTTTCTGACTTACTTCACTCTGTATAATAGGCTCCAGTTTCATCCACCTCATTATCTGGTAGCTTGATAGGGATTGCATTGAATCTGTAGATTGCTTTGCGTAGTATACTCATTTTCACTATATTGATTCTTCCGATCCATGAACATGATATATTTCTCCATCTATTAGTGTCCTCTTTGATTTCTTTCACCAGTGTTTTATAGTTTTCTATATATAGGTCTTTTGTTTCTTTAGGTAGATTTATTCCTAAGTATTTTATTTTTTTCATCACAATGGTGAATGGAATTGTTCCTTAATTTTTCTTCCTTTTTTCTCATTGTTAGTGTATAAGAATGCAAGGGATTTATTAATTTTATATCCCACAACTTTACTATATTCATTGATTAGCTCTAGTAATTTTCTGGTGGTGTCTTTAGGGTTTTCTGTGTAGAAGATCATGTCATTTGCAAACAGTGAGAGTTTTACTTCTTCTTTTTCCAATCTGGATTCCTTTTATTTCTTTTTCTGCTCTGATTGCTGTGGCCAAAACTTCCAAAACTATGTTGAATAGTAGTGGTGAGAGTGGGCATCCTTGTCTTGTTCCCGACTAGGGTAAATGCTTTCAGTTTTTCACCATTGAGGATAATGTTTATTGTGGGTTTATCATATATCATTTTCATTATGTTGAGGTATGTTCCTTCTATGCCTGCTTTCTGGAGGGTTTTTATCATAAATAGATGCTGAATTTTGTTAAAGGCTTTCTCTGCATCTGTTGAGATAATAATATGGTTTTTATCTTTCAGTTTGTTAATGTGTTCAATATCACATTGATTGATTTGTGAATATTGAAGAATCCTTGCATCCCTGGGATAAAGCCCACTTTGTCATGATGTATAATCTTTTTAATATGTTGTTGGATTCTGTTTGCTAGAATTTTGTTGAGGATTTTTGCATCTATGTTTATCAATGATATTGGCCTGTAGTTTTCTTTTTTTGTGGCATTTTTGTTTCCTTTTGGTATTATGGTGATGGTGGCCTCATAGAATGTGTTTGCCAGTTTACCTTCCTTTGCAATTTTCTGGAAGAGTAGGATAGGTGTTATCTCTTCTCTGAATTTTTGGATAGAATTTACCTGTGAAGCCATCTGGTCCTGGGCTTTTGTTTGTTGGAAGATTTTTGATAACAGTTTCGATTTCTGTGCTTGTGATGGGTATGTTAAGATTTTCTATTTCTTCCTGGTTCAGTTTTGGAAGGTTATACTTTTCTAAGAATTCGTCCATTTCTTCCAAGTTGTCCATTTTATTGTTATATAGTTGCTGATAATAGAAGAGACATGGGTTTTATCCCTGGTTTGGGAAGACCCCCTGCAGGAGAGCAAGGCAACCCACTCCAATATTCTTGCTAGAGAATCCTATGGACAGAAAAGCCTGGGGACTATGGTC
The DNA here is from genome assembly GCA_006410635.1 of Cephalophus harveyi. Classification (NCBI taxonomy): domain Eukaryota; kingdom Metazoa; phylum Chordata; class Mammalia; order Artiodactyla; family Bovidae; genus Cephalophus; species Cephalophus harveyi. The sequence goes on along the minus strand of SJYT01084157.1, from coordinate 25,941 downwards.
CATAGAATCACAAAGAATTGGAAATGACTGAAGTGACTTAGCACACACACACATGTATCAGATACTGTTGTGGGCTTTTGGAATATAAGAGTGAGCTAAACAAAGATTTCTACTCTCATGGAGCTTACATTCTAAAGGGGGAAGACAGGCAATAAATAATGGACACAGTAAATAAGGGAATTGATAGTATATTTAATGCCAGGCTGGATGAGTCACAAACTGGAATTAAGATAGGCAGGAGAAACATCAACAACCTCAGATATGTGGATAATACTGCTCCAGTGGCAGAAAGTAAAGAGGAACTAAAGAGGCTCTCCATGAGGGCAAAGGAGGAGAGTGAAAAAGCTGGCTTAAAACTATTAAAAAAAAAAAAAAAAAACAACATTATGGCATCTGGCCCCATAACTTCATGGCAAATATAAGGGAAAAGGTAGACATAGTGAGAAATTTCCTCTTCTTGGGCTCTAAAATCACTGTGGATGGTGACTGCAGCCATGAAATTAGAAGACGATTGCTTCTTGACAGGAAAGCAATGACAAATCTAGACAGTGTGTTGAAAACCAGAGACAATACTCTGTCAACAAAGGTCCATATAAGTCAAGGCTCTGGTCTTCCCAGAGGTCACATAAGGTTGTGAAAGCGGGACTGTAAAGAAGGTGGAGCACCAAAGATTTGATGCCTTTGAACTGTGGTGCTGGAGAAGACTCCTGAAAGTCCCTTGGACAACAAGGAGATCAAACCAGTCCATTTTAAAGGAATTCAATCCTGAATACTAGTTGGAAGGACTGATGCTAACACTGAAACTCCAGTGTTTTGTTCACCTGATGCTAAAGGCTGACTCATTGGAAAAGTCCCTGATGCTGGAAAGAATTGAGGGCAGAAGGAGAAGAGGGCATCAAAAGATGAGATGGCTGGATGGCCATGCAATTGACATGATCTTGGGCAAACTTTGGGAGATGGAGTGGTGAGAGACAGGGAGGCCTGGCGTGCTACAGTCCATGGGGTTGCAAAGAGTCAGACATGACTGGGTGACTGAACACCAACAAGCAGATAAGAATCACTAGGCAGACAAAGGATAAGTAGAGCAGAAGCTGGGTGTTTGGGAGTGTGGGGGCAGGGACGGCATCAGTTATGTTCACTAAGATGGTGATGTTCAAGGAAAGGTGTGAAGGTGATGAGGTTACCTATGCATTTCTTGTGAGAGCACCTTCGAGATGGAAGCAACGGCAGATGGAAAGCCCTTTGGTGGGATTGTGGCTGCTGTGTTAATATCTGAGGAATAACGAAGAGGAAGCCAATGTGACTATAGCAGTGTAAATGGGATAAAGGGAAACTACATATATGCAATCTGCCCCACATTGTGTCTGACAAATAACAGTCACTCTTCAATTATATTATTGCAGCAGGAGCCTATGATCTGAGGTAGGCATTGGACTGGTTTTGTGGAATCAGTGGTATTTAAGATGTAAATTAAGGCACAGATAGAATGTAGACAGGGGATGCAAATTGTTCTGAATTTTGTTATTTAGTCCTCGCAGCAAAAATGAGGTTAGGACTTTACCCCAAACTGTTTTATCATCCCAGCAACATGATCTAAACCAAGTCTCTGGTTTTCATTGCCAAGTTGGGCATTCTACTATTTTTTTCCCCCACTGATACTCTGCATGTCCCTTACATATCTTCAAAGAAACATGTATATGTAATATGTGTAACTGTACACATAACATGTTTTATGTACATGTAGATTATATGTGGGGCTTCCCTGGTGGCTCAGTGATAAAGAATACATCTGCCAATTCAGGAGACTCGGGTTAGATCCTTGGGTTGAGAAGATCCCCTGGAGAAGGAAATGGCTTCCCAATCTTAATATTTTTGTCTGGGAAATCCCATGGACAGAGGAGCCTGGCGGGTTACAGTTCATAGGGTTGCAAAAGAGTTGGACAGGACTTAGTGACTAAACAACAACCAAGATTACATATAAATGTGAGAAGACAGAAATGAGATTGTTTCCTTTTCTTGAGATGGAAAATTCCCAGAAAAGGAATAATTCTGGTCATTTATAAAGCTACATTGTAACCACCCTGTTAAAATGAGGTTTCATCTAAAATCATGATTCTAATGTTCTGTTTTCAACCGTGTCTCTGTTGGAGGCTAGTTTTATTTATCTTATTCATGAAGTTCTGGATAGCTCATAGCTGAGGGTTCCATGGTGATACAGACCCCTATGCCAATCTTTACTTCTTTCCCCTCATTGTATCTCTTCCAATTTAAAGGAGTGATTTGGGGGCCTCCAGAAAATATAATCATGAGTGAGACTATTCCAGACCACATTAGATCAATATAAATGATGACTCACAATGAGTAACTCGATTGAGATGGTGATTCATGATTTCTATTTTTTAGAGAAGGAATATGGTTAACATCTGAGAGCTCTTTATACATCATTAGAAAATTTAATTTTTATAATAACTCCTAATATATTTTTCTATTTTAAGAAAATAAATTAGTGTTCATCTACTCCTAAAAATCCATCCATTTTCACTCTGCTTATTTCCATTACCAGAATTTCTGTGAATGTGTTTTTTGGTCAGATGTGAGGATGAAGTGAGAATTAATTCCTGATTTTTATACAAGGGTGAGGGATTTTAGTTGGGGAGGTTTGAGGCTAAAATTATTTCTTCTCTCTCCATGACTCAAGGAGCTTAACATAAGACGAAAGCCAAGAGCAATTTTTTTTTTTTTAAGCCTCAGGGAAATATTACTACTCTATGGTTACCTGAAAGATAAATAAAATTCTTTGACAAACTATGTTATTTTAGGTGATGATTATGAATCTAAGAAATCAAAGCTTTCTCCAGTATACATTAAAAACCATTTGCCTTAGATTTTATAGTGTTCATGCACTTTAACTTCTCCTGAGTGCTGTAATTTTCTAGGTGGTTATACAAATTGAATTTAGAAAGTCTCTGTAAATTAGACAAACCATTGCTGTATTACCTAGTGAATCAGTTGCCCACCAGTCCATGCCATGTACAGAAGTTTCAAATTTACTTTAACATGTGGTCTGTCCTTGATTTATGTCATTGATCTTTCATGGCTTATTTTATATCCTAAGCCACAAAGATGCATTTGATTTATCCTGTGGCTTCATTTGTCTTGACAAATAACTGCTGTAATCCCTCCTCACTTACATTTTTACTCCTTGGAAAGAGTTTTTTAACTAAGTAACAATTTAGAAGTCATTTTTCAAATAGGTGTTATTAAAAAAATATAAATATATTTGCTAGGTAATTCTCCACAGTTTGAGGGAAGAAAAACTTAACCATTTTTGTTCTCTGTAGCAATTTATAATCCCAGCAGGGGTTTAGATTTAAGTAGATAGATGTACCAAACTGTGAAACTGAACGGGAAACATACTTTGCTTCTGTGTCTAAAAAACAAAATAAAAAACAGTTGAAGCTTTCTAGTCCCTCTTAGTTTCACACTGAAAATGGCTTTATATGAGTGGTAAATACAAGATTTCATTGTGTTGTATTTGTGGATGGAAGATTACTTTTCTAGCTAATTATTAAAATAAATCAATATATAAGAGAAACTAAAGGAGATCAACCCTGGGATTTCTTTGGAAGGAATGATGCGAAAGCTGAAACTCCAGTACTTTGGCCACCTCATGCGAAGAGTTGACTCATTGGAAAAGACTCTGATGCTGGGAGGGATTGGGGGCAGGAGGAGAAGGGGACGACCAAGGATGAGATGGCTGGATGGCGTCACTGACTCGATGGATGTGAGTCTGAGTGAACTCCGGGAGATGGTGGTGAACAGGGAGGCCTGGCGTGCTGCGATTCATGGGGTCGCAGGGAGTCGGACATGACTGAGAAACTGAACTGAACTGAAAAAATAACAGACCAAGGTAAGAGAATAGAAGCCCAGATTCTGATGTAATTCAGCAAACATTCTGCTGCTGCTGCTAAGTCGCTTAAGTCGTGTCTGACTCTGTGCAACCCCACAGACGACAGCCCATTGGGCTCCGCCATCTCTGGGATTCTCCAGGCAAGAACACTGGAGTGGGTTGCCATTTCCTTCTCCAATGCATGAAAGTGAAAAGTGAAAGTGAAGTCGCTCAGTCGTGTCTGACTCAGCGACCCCATGAACTGCAGCCTACCAGGCTCCTCCATCCATGGGAGTTTCCAGGCAAGAGCACTGGAGTGGGATGCCATTGCCTTCTCCAGCAAACATTCTAAGTACTAAAAAAAAAAAAAAGATTTGATTGTTGCCATCCTTCAGTTTTCAATTATTATTATAAAATTATGAAATAATTCTTAATAATTTACAAGCTGTTATTATATTAAAGTCATCTTAATACAGTTTATTATTCTTTTACAAGTAGCAATTCATTTGATTCTCACAGTGCTAAGAGTTAGGCAGACTTAGGTATGAATAATCTTTCAGTTCAGTTCAGTCGCTCAGTTGTGTCTGACTCTTTGGGACCCGATGAATCGCAGCATGCCAGGCCTCCCTGTTCATCACCATCTCCCGGAGTTCACTCAGACTCACATCCATCGAGTCCGTGATGCCATCCAGCCATCTCATCCTCGGTCGTCCCCTTCTCCTCCTGCCCTCAATCCCTCCCAGCATCAGAGTCTTTTCCAATGAGTCAACTCTTCGCATGAGGTGGCCAAAGTACTGGAGTTTCAGCTTTAGCATCATTCCTTCTGAAGAAATTCCAGGGCTGATCTCCTTCAGAATGGACTGGTTGGATCTCCTTGCAGTCCAAGGGACTCTCAAGAGTCTTCTCCAACACCACAGTTCAAAAGCATCAATTCTTCAGCGCTCAGCCTTCCTCACAGTCCAACTCTCACATCCATACATGACCACAGGAAAAACCATAGCCTTGACTAGACGGACCTTAGTCGNGAAACCCCAGGGCTGATCTCCTTCAGAATGGACTGGTTGGATCTCCTTGCAGTCCAAGGGACTCTCAAGAGTCTTCTCCAACACTACAGTTCAAAAGCATCAATTCTTCGGCACTCAGCTTTCTTCACAGTCCAACTCTCACATCCATACATGACCAATGGAAAAACCATAGCCTTGACTAGACAGACGTTTGTTGGCAAAGTAATGTCTCTGCTTTTGAATATGCTATCTAGGTTGGTCATAACTTTTCTTCCAAAGATTAAGCGTCTTTTAATTTCATGGCCGCAGTCACCATCTTTACTATATAATAATCTTTATTTCATTAATAAAAGCAATAAGAATTATGTACTGTCAACATTCTTCTTAACAATGATATCACCCAAAATATCTGGTGACAGCTTCTGTAGTGTATATTTGAAGCTCATGGATTATTCTAAATTTACACATAAACAGCAAAACCTATATTTGTATAGAAATATATAGAAATACTGTAAGCAAATAAAGGAGACATTCAGCTTACACTGTAACATGTTAAGCTGTATAGACAAAAAAATTTAAAGGTGAAATTCATGGTATAAACAAAACAATACATGTAAAGTTCTAATAGACACAAAAGTAACACATATGTGAAATATAAATATGTGCTGTCTTTATGTGAAGAGCAATGAACCGAGTTTTATGTCATATTTCTAATTCTTTTCAATATCTGTGTTGTTGTTCAGTCACTCTCTCATGTCCGACTCTTTGTGACCTCATGGACTGCACCATGCCAGGCTTACCTGTCCTTCACCATCTCCTGGGGCTTGCTTAAAATCATGTCCATTGAGTCAATTATACCATCCAACCATCGCATCCTCTATCATCCCTTTCTCCTCCTGCCTTCTGTCTTTTCCGGTATCAGTGTCTTTTCTAATGACTTGGCTGTTTGCATCACGTGACTATAAAGTATGGAGTTTCAGCTTCAGCATCAGTGCTTCCAATGAATATTCAGGATTGATTTCCTTTAGGATTGACTGGCTTGATCTCCTGGCTGTCCAAGGAAATCTCAAGAGTGTTCTCCAATACTACAGTTCAAAAGCATCAATTCTTCAGTGCTCAGCCTTATTCATGGTCCAACTCTCACATCCATACATGACTATTGGAAAAACCATAGCTTTGACTATACAAACCTTTCTTGGCAAAGTAATGTCTCTGCTTTTTAATGTACTGTCTAGGTTGTTCATAGCTTTTCTTCCAAGGAGCAAACATCTTTTAATTTCATGGCTGCAGTCACCATCAGCAGTGATTTTTGAGCCCAAGAAAGAGTCTGTCACTATTTGTAATGAACTCTATTAATTTTGAAAAAGATTACATTATTTAAGAGAGAAACATGTGAAAATCTTACCCTAATTAAATAAATGCATGGTATTAACTATAGCTTAACTCATCATATGGAATATAAACCTGTAGTCTCAAAAGAGACATTTTAGCTCAAACAATACATCCTTCCTGAAGAAACTGTGGATATCTTAAAAAGTCTTATCAACAAAATATATGCATTGAACTAGAAAATTATGGAATATTTAAAAGCATATTTTGATCTTTGGAAGTATTCTTATAATAAATACATTCATCATGCCCAATTTATTAAACATGAGGATACATTTACTAAATTAAATAATCACACATCTTTCCTGGGAAGAGGAAGTCTTGATTGAAAATATGTGATACATTTCCCATGTGCCTCATTCTCTTTTTCTGGTCCAGAGCTTTTTCATGGTATTTTTCATTTCTCCATTTCTCAGAGTATAGATTAGAGGATTCAGCATAGGGGTGACAACAGTGTAAAACACAGTCAAGAATTTGTCAATAGGTAAAGTGGAAGGAGTTCTCACATACATAAAAATACAGGGCACAAAGAAGAGGAGCACCACAGTGATGTGGGAGCCACAGGTGGACAAGGCTTTGAGCCTCCCTTCCTGACTAAGATTCTTCAGGGAGCGTAGAATGACCCCATAGGAGATGAGTAAGAGCATAAAGATGACCACACAGGTGGCCCCATCATTGGCCAGCACTGTGAGGGCAATGATGTGAGTGTCCGTGCAGGCTAGTTTTAACAAGGGGTACGTGTCACACACAAAGTGGTCCATGACATTTGGGCCACAGAATGGAAGGTTGCAAACAAAGAGAGGATTAAGGACAGCATGCAAAAACCCACCAACCCAGGCCAAGAGCAGTAGCAGAACACACACTCACTGATTCATTATTGTTAAATAATGCAAGGGTTTGCTGATGGCCACATAGCAGTCATAGGCCATGACCACCAGGAGTAAAATCTCAGCACCACCAAATAAGTGCTCCATAAAAAGCTGGACCATGTAAGCTTGGAAGGAAATGGTTTTCTTCTCATAAATGAAGCTTTTAATCATACTCGGGATGAAGTTAGTAGAATAAACAGCATCCAGAAATGACAAATTTCCAAGGAAGAAGTACGTAGGGGAATCCAGGGTTGGACTGGCTACCGCAGTGATGACTATGAGTACATTGCCCATCATCGTGACAATGTAAATGAGCAAGAACACAGCAAATAATATCTTCTGACCCTGGGGGCTCTGAGTTAGCCCCAAGAGGACAAACTCAGTCACATTGTTCCTTTGTTCCATGGGCACTTCTGTTTGTCTTATTGCAGAGCTCAGCTCATAATCCCCTGTATGTACATATTATTGATAGTGGCTTCCTGAAATCATGAACTGATTTGTTGTTTGAATAATTAGGCAGTAGGGATTATTAAGCACCAATACTTTCAGATATTACACCACACACCTTGTTAAAACATTATTCCTAACATCAACAAACTTACAGACTAATTCAGAGGCAAGTGACTAGAGGCATATGTGGGAAAATGACACATTATTAAATAAATCAGGTGCCAAAACTAGCTTTTCACATGGAAGTTAAGTGTACTTATAGAGAGAACTTATATAAAAATAAACACAAATTAAAGGTTTAATAGAAAAACAAAGAAGCGTTTACCTCATATTTACTTTCCATTTAATAAAGGATGTTACTGTCTATATTTTGGTGTGGAAGAATCTTCTTAATCAATCACCAAAATCCCAAATAGATATATTTGACAATATCAAATTTGTCTAAGGACTTAGGAAAAGATACCACAGCAATAGACAAAAATAGCTTATGGAAATTACTTAAATGTTAGCTGATATGCACAAAGTCATATCTAAGTTGAATAAAGATTTCTAAACAATTAGCTAATAAATGAAATAAAGAACATTATAACATAAATATATAAACAATTAAGTAAAGACTATCCCTAAATGGGCAAAAAAACATATGATCAAATGCTGAAGCTCACTTGTGAACAGAAAATAGGAACTGAAGAAATGGCTTGTTTATTAGAGCATTAGCTTAGGTTCTTGAAAATTATTCAATTTGGTGTACAGATGCTATCTATTTTTTTTGACAGATGAACAAACAGCATTTAGATAACATATTAATTGAATCTATCTTTTGACTTACAAATATCTGCACATGAAAATATCTTCAAATAATTACACCTGAAATTAATCTTTAAGAATGTCCTCAAAAAGGTAAACTTATTTTAGATCATTAAAATATAAAAGTATCCAAAAATAGTGTTACAGAATAGAATCAATCTTCACATATTTAATACTCACAAATGATTCCTGACATGAAAATCACAAAGCTCGTAAGAAGTTAATTCTCACATCACCAGTGTACCCTTGGAAAACATAAAGCTTTGTTCAGCATTTTGTGTTTTAATACACTTCCTGGGCTACCTACATAAGGAGAATGGTGTTCAGCCCATGTTCTAGGTTCCGGTGCCTTCTCCTCATCCTTCACACGCTGATGCCCCCTCTGGAAACAGACAGAGTGATACACGCACCATCACCTGGCCTGAACTGTCTCCATGTGACCAACTCCACGGTTGTAGAAAGCCTATTTCATCTCAGTCAGTCAGAGAAGTATTACTTTTCAAGTTGTTGAGGTTTTCAAAATTAATATAAATGCACTCTTACTTAAATGCTCCAAATCTTGATTGTGAAAACAAACTCAGAATTTTCTCAGTTGTGTGAATTTGTCTTGGTAGCAAGCATGTTAAAGCAACACTTTGATCAGAGAGAGGGAAAGCATCAAACTGTGATGTATTGCTTCAAATAAAATTTTGCTATTTGTTCTTATACCAGTTAAAGTGAAATAGCCTTTGCAACATTTTGAGTCTCAATCAGTTCTGCTTTCCTATCTTCTTACAGCATTGTTGAACTTAGAGTTTGTAAAGAATGGAGAATACTTTCACATATAAACTTTATTACATTTTGATTTCAATTCAGGAGGAAACTGTCACGTGATTACTGCTGCAACACTCTATGAGGTAAGCGCAAAGCACCATGAACACTTTATCTACATTAACTACATAATGTATGATTGAATCATTCAATGGGTGCATCTCCAAGGGTGCTTTCTGTCTAATTAAATTCATTGGGACCTTAATCATAAATCTGAGGTAGACTCTTTATCTCCAGGGATACCACCAGGATAATCACTGTGTAGAACAGGAGTTATCAAACCCTGTCCTCTGAGAGAGAATCTTAAGAAACAACTTGGGTCATATCAACAAAAAGGAAAAGTCCAGTCTGGGCAGAAATGTAATATGTAAACATTTTCCTATTTAAATCATGTCCTTCAAGGGTGGCAGATCTTTAAACTTTGTCTTTGAAGATGATATCTGAACTGATTTCCAGATATGATGAATGAACATTTCAGAATAAGTCATTTAAAGCTTATTTCAAATGCAGATAAAGTGTGTCCCATAATTTGTCACATAATTTCAGACAGGCAAGTTGACAGAATCAGAGAAGTCTTCCAAAAATAAGCAACACTTTAGTTGAGTTTTAAAGTAAAATTGATAGAACAAGAAAAGATGACAAAGGAATTCCATGAAAAGGTTACACCATTTATAAAGTCACAAAGGGTGTAACACACGTGTGTGTGTGTGTGTGTGTGTGTGTGTGTGTGTGTGTGTGTGTGTTAGCTGCTCAGTCAAGTCCAACTCTTTGCAACCTTATGAACTGTAGGCCTCAAAGCTCCTCTGTTCAATGAATTTCCCAGGAAAAGATACTGGAGTAGGTTGTCATTTCCTGCTCCAGGGAATTTTCCCAACCCAAAGAAAAAAAAAAACAGATTTCCTGCACTAACAGAAGGATTCTTTATCATCTGAGCCACGAAGAAAGCCAGTAATGCCTGAGAACCACTTAAACTAAAGGGCTTCCCTGGTGGCTCAGAGGTTAAAGTGTCTGCCTCCAATGCGGGAGACCTGGGTTCGATCCCTGGGTTGGGAAGATCCGCTGGAGAAGGAAATGGCAACCCACTCCAGTATTCTTGCCTGGAGAATCCCATGGATGGAGGAGCCTGGTAGGCTACAGTCCACGGGGCCACAAAGAGTCAGACACGACTGAGCAACTTCACCTCACCTCACTTAAACTAAATTGCATATTCAGTGTGAAAAGATCAATCTATGAATTTAGAAGATCACTGCCCTGGATTATCTCAAAACTCACTGAGACTTCTTTCTGAAAATCTTTATTTGGATGTTCCCATTTCCTGACTAGTAAATACAGATGCAGTCCAATGTTGTTCTCACCTCTATAATAATTTTCAAATTTTTGTATGCAATATCTCCAATTTTCAGAGAAGGCAATGGCACCCCACTCCAGTACTCTTGCCTGGAAAATCCCATGGATAGAGGAGCCTGGTGGGCTGCAGTCCATGGGCTCGCTAGGCATCAGACACGACTGAGCGACTTCACTTTCACTTTTCACTTTCATGCATTGGAGAAGGAAATGGCAGCCCACTCCAGTATTCTTGCCTGGAGAATCCCAGGGTTGGGGGAGCCTGGTGGGCTGCCGTCTATGGCGTCGCACAGAGTCAGACACGACTGAAGCGACTTAGAAGCAACAGCAACAGCAGCATCTCCAATTTTGGACATCTGCAGTTGGGCATCAATTTAGATACATAATTTAAAATGTTCCACAGTATAAAGGTGTTCCCCATCTCATTAAATGGTACTGCATTTGTTCAATGTCACTGCTTAGACAAGAAAGCTCACTGTGTTATTTACTCATTTATTGATCTCCCATGACTTATCCATACCCTTAGCAAAGCTTGTTGTCTCTGCTTTCAAAATGTATCATAGATTTGATTGTCCCTACCCCATTTCCTTCCTGGTTCCTTTGGCAGCCTCCTCCAAGTATGTCCATGAAAATTCTGGCTTCTGACAACTTGTTATCCTAAAGCAGTCCAATGGTTCTCTTTAATTCTTGTTCCGTTATATCCCTGCATTGCTCGAAACTCCTACGGTGGATTCCAGTCATATACTCATGGTTTAATGTATCACTTTTAACATTCACAGTAACAAGAATGGGAATCCCCATTTTCCATTTGAAGAAACTAAGATTCAGAACATTTCATTAATTTCAGTAAGGTCACAAATTTTTAAGTGATAAAACTAGAATTTGAATCTGTTTTCTTTTGAAACAATTTAATTCCTTAACTAATAACGAAAGTTATACCACTGTGAAGACTGATTCACATTAGTTAGTCTTACCTTGTGGAAGCTTGTTCACAGTCTGAAGAAAGACTTTTTAAGTTATTCAAAAATCATGGAATTCTTTCATCTAGAAGTTGAAAGCTGCATTACTACTTAAGTATTTTATTTCATTCAACTATCTGTGCATTTTCTCCAAAGAGGTTTTTGATTATTCAAAAACTGTTTTTATTTGCACTATAGATAATTAAAAAAGAAATTCCACAGTGCACAAGGGGAAAAAAATGCTTATCATGTTAAGATAATTTATTGGAAAGGCCAGCCAATCCTGTGTTTCCATACTAAGAAACCAGCCATTTCTAAGGGAAATTTATCTCAAGTAATTCTTCTCCTACTAACTTTAAAATAGAAAATACCCTTCATTTTTTTATTCCCTCTCATCCTCTCATGTTGGGGTAGACAGACAAGTTGATTTGAGATTTTGAGAGATATTCTTGTGCTGTCTTTCTTCTATGTCTGCTTTAAGCCTCACAAAAGACCTACATAAAAATTTATATCAGTTCTTAAAAGGATATCATCTTTTTCCCAATAGAGTTGAAGGTCCCTGGAAATTTATTTACAATATTTAACATTAAATCATAGAACCAACTGTAATATGTTTAAGACTGATTCTTTCTTAATTAAAATTTTAAACTAAAATTTTAAAGTAAATCTGTATGTAAAGATACTACAAACCACATCACACGTTGATGTTAAAAAATGTGACAAGGGTAAAAAAAAAAAAGTTTACATATTCAGATTACTGACATCAACAGCAAAATATCAGCTTGAACATTTTTTTCCATTGGAGAATAATTTAGCATGTATTTTCCCACTTGCCATAGCAAGGTTTTCTTTCTTTTTGTCTGCATGCTTAGTCTTTCAGTCGTGTCCGACTCTGCCACCCCATGGACTGCAGCTTGCCAAGTTCCTCTACATGGGGATTCTCCAGGCAAGAATAGTGGAGTGGGTTGCCATCCTCTCCTCCAGGGGATCTTCCCAATCCAGGAATCGAACCCAGGTCTCTCTCATTGCAGTCAGATTCTTTACCATCTGAGCCACTAGTGAAGCCTTTTTTTTTTTTTTTCTTTTTCTTTAGTACTCAGTTCATTCTGCATTGGTGTTTGGTTGAGTATATAAACATTTACCATCACTTCAGATTGATATATAAATGTGTAACCAATTATTAAATTGAATTTAGTGTGTCTATTTCAGTTCATAAACTATGCTATGGGTGGGGCTTCCCTGGTAGATCAGTGGATAAAGAATTTGCCTGCAATGCAGGAGATCCAGGCTCGATCCCTGGTTTGGAAAGATAGCCTGGAAAAGGAGCCTGGGAAAACCTATGGACAGAGGAGCCTGGCAGGCTAGATTCCATGGGGTCACAAGTTGTCAGATGACTTACTGACTAAATCTCACACAACCCATGCTATGTGTGAGGTCATTGTAATTAATAAAATGGATGAAATCATATAAAAGTTTCCCCTTGCAGGGATTTTATATTGTTACAATAGATTTGACAAAAAAGAAGGAGACAGCTTAATTTTAAAGTAGTTGCAGTCTTATCAACTACAAATTGGTACTTGTGGTGAGCACCTGTTATTTCCCTCCACAAGGATTAAGTCACGTGCTGCTGCTTTCAACACACTCTGAAGGAAGTTCAGGGTGGAGAGTGAGGCACTCTGTTCTCAGGAGAAAACTGAGAACAGGTTTTCAGATGGTTAGATACTTTCAGGAACTGATTTTATGAGTCAAATTTTCCTCATATCTAGAAAAACACTAAGTTCCTTCATGATGAGATCTGGTCCTTGTGACTAGCAGAAACCTTCTGCCAAAAATACATGCTCAATTGCATGAACTCCCCTTCACCTAGATCACATGTATAATGACCTTCCCTCCCCATCTCTTTGGAGCAGCTTCTCAGCTATCTGAGGTGCTGTCTCTCAGGCTGAAGTCCTCATTATGCTCCAAATAACACTTGCAACCCTCACACTGTGCTTTTTTTTATTTTTTTAATCAGCATGTCTTTTTCAGTGTTTCTAAGACTAGACATGGAGCACTGTGATAGAAATAAGAGGCATCCATTTCAACCATGAACAGTGTAATCAATCATGGCCAAACCTAAAAGCTGTGCTTCAGATAAGATCCAAAAGACAGAAAGTGGCTTCCATTAGAAGCACTCTTACAAGCAGTAAAATTAAGAAAAAGGTAATTAAGTGAAATTATCTTATTTCAGAGATGAACTGGTTTATATGTAAAAACACTAAACACTTAACAAGAATTTTTATTCCAATACTATACTGCAAAGTTGTAGTCAGAGTGTGAGTTCTTGTCTTGTTCCTGATTTTAATGGAAAGCTTGTCAAACTTTCAATTTTGAGTATGATGTGAGGCTGTGTGTCTGTCTTGAACAATCTTAATTATTATATTAATATGTTGATGTACTTTTTTTATCCTCTACATTTGATGAAAAAAATTATTTTTACCATGAAAGGATGTCGAATTTCTTCATTAAATAATATAAAGAAGGGGAAAAAAATAAGAAAAATTCCATTTATAGCAACTTTGATAAGAACAAAATAATTGAGTAAACATAAGTAAGGTTGCAAAAGGTTTGCACACTGAGAACTTCAAAACATCACCAAAAGATGTTAGGGAAGGTACACATAGATGGAAAAATGTTCAAGAACTAGAATATTTCATATTATTAAGATATCAAGATGACCTAAAGATCTACAGATTCAATGCAATCTCTATGAAAACTCCCCAAAATTTTTGTTGGCAAAAATAAAAAAATACATCCTCAAATTCATGTGATATGTCAAGGGACTCAAGATAACCAAAATGACCACAGGTCTTCATTCTAAAACATACTATAAAATTATGGTAATCTGAAACCTGTGACACTGGCATCAAGACAGACAGAGAAGTTGAAGTGGCTGTAATGGTGGAATCGAAAGACACTGAATTCATATCCTCCCATAGAAACCCTAAAATTACCACTGTTTTTGAAGCCACTGTTGATGAGAACAACCTGAAGACTAGCAGGTATTCTATTACTAAAAGCATAAAGCAGGAACTACACAAAGACCAATAGGACTTGGGTATACAAGGTAGAGTCAAGTCTCATACTTCAGGCAGGCAACTCACCTAAGGGGAGCAATCCAGTTGTAGAGCTTCTCCCAAAGGAGAATATGCATCTGAGCCCCACATAGTGCTACTCAGCCCAGGGTTCCTACACTTGGCAAGTGAAAAAAATGAAACCGTTAGTTGCTCAGTTGTGTCTAACTCTGCGACCCCATAGATTGTAACCCACCAGGCAACTCTGACCATGGGATTCTCCAGGCAAAAATACTGGAGTGGGTGGCCATTTCCTTCTCCAGGGGAGCTTCCTGACCCAGGGATCAAATCTGGGTCTCCTGTATTGTAGGCATATTCTTTACCATCTGTGCCACAGAGGAAGACTAAACACCCCCTAAATTGTAGGACTTCAAAAAAAATGAGGATTCTTTTTCAGAGAACCAAAAGCCTATAGAAAACAAAGATTTCTTACAGGCCACACACAAAATCACATACAGTCCAAGAAGAAATAGAACTCAGAGGAACCTGAGTCAGACAGTTTGCTGATATTGGGCAGAGCCTCCCAGAGAGGTGGAAAAAATTACAATTCACCTTGAAACATAAATACTAGTAACAAACATTTTAGCCAGCTATCCCATGACAAGGACATGGTGCTGACGAGCATCGTATTGTAACCCTCACCTAGCGTTTCAGTGGTGGAACCCAGTCCCAATCACCAGGTGGCATCAGTCTTGAAAAACTCCAGACCAAGCAGCTAGCTGGGCAAGGACACAGCCCATCCACCTGCCATCGGGCTGGCTATCTTAGGACACCTTGAGCCCATAGTGGATTTGGGACCCACCCAGCAGATGGCCAGCACCAGCCCTGCATCCCTTCTTCCCTATTTTTCAGAGTTAAATATTTCTGTCTCCTAATCTGGTGACCTTTACATTTCTCAAGACAGTTAATACCATTGTGTCACATCTATCCTCATGAGAGTTGAAGTTGCAAAGGATTTTAAAATGTTCCTCAAGCATAAAACTAAGAACTAAATTCTTTCTCACTGCATAGCAATTAGTATTCTCAAAAAACATGTTTCAGATTAGAAATGCTCAGAGTTATAGTCTTCATTCTTTTTCTACCTTTAATAATAAATAAAATAAATAAAAATCAGTATTCTTCATTTATAACACACTTCATGGGTTAAAGCTGTTTCATTAATGTAGCTTAACACATGCTACTGGGAAGTCTGAGGACAGATGTTCAGTTTTACTGAATACGATAATCATCGGTGATGTCCTAACCTCTGTGTTTGGATGAGCTTTGCTAGCATTCTAAAGTTAATCCGTGGTCTTACCTAAAGGTTTAGACACAAGTTAAGACAGTATTCTCCAATTTTTTTTTCACTGTTGTCCCTTAAATTTCCTTTCTTGGAAATTTTATTCTCTTAACCACCTCCTCATTTAAAATAGCAATACCACAAATATGCTATCTATGTATGTGTTTATGGGTATCTGTGCATTATTTATAAAAACAGTAAGAAATGTTCACCCCAAAAGAAATTATTTTTATCTTGTGGTAAGAGATAGTGCTTACATTTAAAATACACATTCGAAAAAATAAATAAATAAAAGAAAGGGGCATAATGTGTTTATTTAAACTCAGACCAAACCGAAACTCTTGCTGTGCTGCAAACAACTACACAGATCTATATCCAGCTAGTCTTACCTTATCACACTCTTTAAAAATATTTTTCATCTTAAGTGTTACTAACAATATTATATTTTTCATTTATTTTTACATTATTCAGTTCAGTTCAGTCACTCAGTCGTGTCCAACTCTTTGCGACCTCATGAATTGCAGCACACCAGGTCTCCCTGTCCATCACCAACTCCCGGAGTTCAATCAAATTCACGTCCATCGAGTCGGTGATGTCATCCAGCCATCTCATCCTCTGTTGTCCCCTTCTCCTCCTGCCCCAATCCCTCCCAGCATCAGAGTCTTTTCCAATGACTCAACTCTTCGCATGAGGTGGCCAAAGTACTGAAGTTTCAGCTTCAGCATCATTCCTTCCAAAGAACACCCAGGACTGATCTCCTTTGGAATGGACTGGTTGGATCTCCTTGCAGTCCAAGGGACGCTTAAGAGTCTTCTCCAGCACAACAGCTCAAAAGCATCAATTCTTCGGCGCTCAGCTTTCTTCACAGTCCCACTGTCACATCCATACATGACTACTGGAAAAACCATAGCCTTGACTAGATGGGCCTTTGTTGGCAAAGTAATGTTTCTACTTTTGAATATGCTATCTCGGTTGGTCATAATTTTCTTCCAAGGAGTAAGTGTCTTTTAATTTCATGGCTGCAATCACCATCTGCAGTGATTTTGGAGCCCCAAAAAAGAAAGTCTGACACTGTTTCCACTGTTTCACCATCTATTTCCCGTAAAGTGATGGGACCAGATGCAATGATCTTAGTTTTCTGAATGTTGAGCTTTTAGAAAAATTTTTTCACTCTCCTCTTTCACTTTCATCAAGAGGCTTTTTAGTTCCTCTTCACTTTCTACCATAAGGGTGGTGTCATCTGCATATCTGAGGTTATTGATATTTCTCCTGGAAATCTTGATTCCAGTGTGATTCTTCCAGTACAAAAAAGATTCATGACCCAGATAATCATGATGGTGTGATCACTCACCTAGAGCCAGGCATCCTGGAATGTGAAGTCAAGTGGGCCTTAGAAAGTATCACTATGAACAAAGTTAGTGGAGATGATGGAATTCCAGTGGACCTATTTCAAATCCTGAAAGATGATGCTGGAAAAGTGCTGCACTTAATATGCCAGCAAATTTGGAAAACTCAGCAGTGGCCACAGGACTGGAAAAGGTCAGTTTTCATCCCAATCTCAAAGAAAGGCAATGCCAAAGAATGCTCAAACTACCGCACAATTGCACTCATCTCACACGCTAGTAAAGTAATGCTCAAAATTCTCCAAGCCAGGCTTCAGCAATATGTGAACCGTGAACTTCCTGATGTTCAAGCTGGTTTTAGAAAAGGCAAAGGAACCAGAGATCAAATTGCCAACATCCGCTGGATCATGGAAAAAGCAAGAGAGTTCCAGAAAGACATCTATTTCTGCTTTGTTGACTATGCCAAAGCCTTTGACTGTGTTGATCACAATAAACTGTGGAAAATTCTGAAAGAGACAGGAATACCAGACCACCTGACCTGCCTCTTGAGAAACCTATATGCAGGTCAGGAAGCAACAGTTAGAACTGGACATGGAACAACAGACTGGTTCCAAATAGGAAAGGTAGTACGTCAAGGCTCTATATTGTCACTCTTCTTATTTTACATTATTATTATCCATCTATTCCCTTGGAATCTTATTTTCACATAAAAATAACCCTTGATCTTCATCATGTATACCCAGGTCCCATAACTCTCTGTCTCATTGAACAATCAGAACAATTATGTGGGGATAAACTAAATAAGTCAAAATTTCCAAAAGTGAATTTCTCATGAAGGCCTTTTTTTTTTTTTTTTTTTGCCAGTAATACATGTTAACACTATGGCATAGCAATGTGAAAAGCTCTATGGACATAGTACTTACTTAACTCTTCAAGGTGCTAATCTCATGCTCAAACAGAATGTCAACCTCCTCAATGACTGAGTTGCTTGTTTTCAACTAAGCATCTCTTTCACCCATGTGGCACTTCCTTTGAAACTCAGACATTTGAATTCCATTTCTTAAGTCCATTTTTCATGATGCCCATGAAGGTAATATATCTGCAGAAAATAGATCATCAGATAACTTTTCTTTGATACTGGAGAGGTCACACCTTAGTGACTGAGCATGAACATCAGCAAGAGAGAGGGGTCAAGAGAGTGTAAGTAGCCTGGCAAATGAAGGTCAGCAGAGAGAATAAGAAAGAGGAACTGAATCCCTCACCCCCTCCCCTGCCAAAAGAGAGTAATGCCTCAATGACAGTCTTGACAATGTGGCCAGTGGTCAGATCCGTGTTTTGATGATTTCATGTCATGACAGGAGGAGTTCTGTGAAGTGAGGTGAATACAGGAATTCAACTCTAAGAGACTTCATATTCTTGCTTAACTTTATTGAGTTTCATTTCCCTCTTGCATACAATGGAGTGAAACTCGATCAACTAATACCTGTCACTAAGAAAAGAGAGTTTGTTTGTAAAGAACCTGTCAAAAATGTATGCCTCATAGTTTGCCTTCAACAATAGTGAACTCACTTCACTCACTTAATACCTCCTAAAATTTTCACCAAATAAAAATTCCATATTAAAGCAAAGTATCCTTATACACCAGATCCAGACATTCTGTCTCATTAACTTTTTGGGAGAAACATAACTATGCCCGATATAAAAGTAGTCGCATGGCAGTTGCTCCTTAGGAGATATTATCAGGAATGAGTGAAAAGGAATTTCTAAAGGAGATTTAAACTTACAACCAGCAAAATTTTACCCACTGAGATTCCATAGAGCCTACACATCCTTCTTCAGTTCTGACACCTTCCAAGTTTTCTGTTGAAAAATTTTAATTCAAGCAGCATTAATTTTCTAATTCCTCCATTGAGCCTCTGATATAGCCCCCTAAAACGCAATCATTGGTCTTATTTCCATCTTCAAATCTTCCCTTTGGTCTTAGAATAGAAACAACATTTACTCAAGACTTTTCTATTCACTGCTCTTGGACTAGTCTCATCTCTTCAAATCTCCTCATCATAATAAACCACATATCATTTAGTCTTGATTTGTTGAAAGGTTCATTTCTCACCAGAAATTTCAAACGACCATTTTAATAGATTAAATGCTGATTCTATCATCTTCCAGGCCTAGACATTGTGAGAAAAAGTACTGTTTCCTATGAATTTGAGATAATTATGCACAATTTACTAAATACCATTACCCCAGTACCATGTTCAAGCATTACTATATGTTCAAATTATGGATAAATAGCTCCAGTTCATCACTGAGTCTAAGAAAGTGACATCTGTGCTAAGTAACATGGGTTTCTGTGTTGCAGTCAGACAAGTTTAGATTTGTAGTTATTAATAATGTAGGATGATCTGGTATTCACCATATATATAGAGGAGCATTACAGGTATTCTCAGTTTTCTGAAGTTAACTTCAAGCACTTGGTTTTTTATGAAGAACAACATTCATATTTGATTATACTAATTTTAAAAAATGGAATTTTTGTTTTTACAAAAGCCAACACACAAGACTCCATAATCATACAAATGTTGGTGAGGTTTTAAGCATTTCTTTTTTTAATTGAAGCACAGTTAATTTGCAATGTTGGGTTAGCTTCAAGTGCACAGGAAGTTGATTTATTTATAAATATACATATCTATATGTATGTATAATACATATATATATATATATATATTCTATTTGAGATTCTTTTCCATTTTAGATTACCATTACCATACTAATGTTTCTTTGTAAAAGTGAAGTGGTATAACTTGAACTTTCAAAAAATGAATAAACTTGTATTGCTGAAGTATATCATAACACGTGAGACAAAGCTATAACACATTAACACCATCGTCACAAAAGAGGTAAATCATTAAGATCACAGATAATTTTCTTATCTACATGAAAAAACTTACCACAGACAACTCATTTGAAAGAAATTAAGTTAGAAGACCTAGGTTGAAAGTTTGTAAGGCATCTGTATGTCTTTGGAGAAATGTCTATTTAGTTCTTTGGCCCATTTTTTGATTGGGTCATTTATTTTTCTGGAATATAGCTGCAGGAGTTGTTTGTATATTTTTGACATTAGTTGTTTGTCAGTTGGTTCATTTGCTATGATTTTCTATCATTCTGAAGGCTGTCTTTTCACCTTGCTTATAGTTTCCTTTGTTATGCATAAGTTTTTAAGTTAAATTAGGTCCCATTTGTTTATTTTTGCTTTTATTTCCAGTATTCTGGGAGGTGGGTCATAGAGGATCCTGCTGTGATTTATGTCGGACAGTGTTTTGCCTATGTTCTCCTCTAGAAGTTTTATAGTTTCTGTCTTATGTTTAGATCTTTAACCCTTTTTGAGTTTATTTTTGTGTATGGTGTTAGAAAGTGTTCTAGTTTCATATTTTTACAAGTGGTTGACCAGTTTTCCCAGCACCACTTGTTAAAGAGATTGTCTTTAATCCAGATGACTAACAAACACATGAAAAGATGCTCAGCATCACTCATTATCAGAGAAATGCAAATCAAGACCACAATGAGGTACCATTTCACGCCACTCAGAATGGCTGTGATACAAATCTCTACAAGCTATAAATGCTAGAGAAGGTGTGGAAAAAAGGGAACCTTCTTACACTGTTGGTGGGAATGTAAACTAGTACAGCCACTATGGACAACAGTGTGGTGATTCCTTAAAAAACTGGAAATAGAACTGCCTTATGACCCAGCAATCCCACTGCTGGGCATACACACCTAGGAAACCAGAATTGAAAGAAACACGTGTACCCCAATGTTCATTGCAGCACTGTTTATAATAGCCAGGACATGGAAGCAACCTAGACGTCCATCAGCAGATGAATGGATAAGAAAGCTGTGGTACATATACATAATGGAGTATTACTCAGCCATTAAAAAGAATTCATTTGAATCAGTTCTAATGAGGTGGATGAAACTGGAGCCTATTATACAGAGTGAAATAAGCCAGAAAGAAAAACACCAATACAGTATACTAACACATATATATGGAATTTAGAAAGATGGTAATGATAACCCTATATGCAAGACAGCAAAAGAGACACAGATGTATAGAAGAGTCTTTTGGACTCTGTGAGAGAGGGCAAGGGTGGGATGATTTAGGAGAATGGCATTGAAACATATATAATATCATATATGAAATGAATCGCCAGTCCAGATTCAATGCGTGATACTGGATGCTTGGGGCTGGTGCACCTGGACAACCCAGAGGGATGGTACGAGGAGGGAGGAGGAAGGGGGATTCAGGATGGGGAACATGTTTATACCTTTGATGGATTCATGTTGATGTATGACAAAACCAATACAATATTGTAAAGTGATTAATCTCCAATTAAAACAAATAAATTTATATTTTAAAAAAAGAAAGTTTGTAAGGGAACTTCATTCTAGAGTTATAGGTTCTGGACACACTTTATGGGAGAAGCATGTGTGATGTGAGGCAAGTAAATCAGTAAACCTGTCTTGGCTTCAATTTGCTTCTCTGTAAATTGGGAACAATGATAATGAAACTACCAGTTTTGGTTGTGGATAAATCAACTGAAGTGAATGTGCCTGGTAGATAATAAAGGTAAAGTCACTCAGTCGTGTCTGACTCTTTGCGACCCCGTGGACTGTAACCTACTAGGCTTGTCTGTCCATGGGATTCTCCAGGCAAGAATACTGGAGTGGATTGCCATTTCCTTCTCCAGGGCATCTTCCTGACCCAGGGATCAAACCCGGGTCTCCTGCATTAGAGGCAGACGCTTTAACCTCTAAGCCACCAGGGAAGCCCCAAGGGTTCACATAATGTACTTATATGAATGAGATTTACAGAGCAACAGGTTTGGAAATTGACCATATTCTTTTCTGTTGAGATTTGCAAGAGATGTTTACTCTTATTTCAAATGGTTCCTCAAGTCTTGGTATAAAAAATGAAAATGTTTAATTTATATTCCATAAAAAATGTGAGCCATAGGGATATTTAAGAAAAAGAGAGCAAATTAACAGTAATTTCAAATTGCTTTATTTTCTCTATTAAAAAGAGAATTAGAGATAGATTGTAAAATATTCTTTCCTTCTTTTGTCAGTGACATTCATTTTGCTTTTGATAAATCCATAGTGCAGGGGGAAAATTAGCAATTATTCCCTCATTCAACTCCCTCTTCACCATGCATATACCCAAAATTTCTATCCAATATTTGCTTTACCACAGAGTAAGTAAAAATGGGGAAAAAATTAAGGTCCTATGGAAAAGCCAATTTCATCAAAGTAACATATATGAGAGAGAAATCTGAAAAAGCAGCAGTAAGACTGGAGAAAAACTTCTTACTCTACAATCATCAACCTGTGGATTTAATGTTTTCATTGCCCATTCTGATTTAATGTTTTCATTGCCCATTCTGAACCTATGAACATTGAAACTTTGGCAGTGTACATTAAAATATTAGTGTGAGAGTTGGACTGTGAAGAAGTCTGAGCACTGAAGAATTGATGCTTTTGAACTGTGGTGTTGGAGAAGACTCTTGAGAGTCCCTTGGACTGCAAGGGGATCCAACCAGTCCATTCTGAAGGAGATCAGCCCTGGGATTTCTTTGGAAGGAATGATGCTAAAGCTGAAACTCCAGTACTTTGGCCACCTCATGTGAAGAGTTGACTCATTGGAAAAAACTCTGATGCTGGGAGGGATTGGGGGCAGGAGGAGAAGGGGATGACCGAGGATGAGATGGCTGGATGGCATCACGGACTCGATGGACGTGAGTCTGAGTGAACTCCAAGAGATGTTAACGAACAGGGAGGCCTGGCGTGCTGCGATTCATGGGGTCGCAAAGAGTCGGACATGACTGAGTGACTGAACTGAACTGAATTGCTTCTTAGAATAATGCCTAGCCAAGATTTAAAAGATCAACAAATGTTAGTTCCTGGATCTCTCTCTCTCTCTTTTAATGATCTTCAAATTTTTTTACTTTTCTTTCACACTTTACAAGTATAGCCCTCTGAATGTATACAAACAGTCACTTTCTTGCCAGCATGAACAGCCTAAGTCACTCTCCTCTTCAACAAACTCCTGATGGCATTTTTCACCTCTGTGTTTCTCACTGTGTAAATGATGGGATTTAACATGGGAGTGAGGGTTGCAAAGAACATAGCCACAAATTTGTCCACAGGGTAGGTGACCACAGGACGCATATAGGTGAATATACAGGGACCAAAAAAGAGCACCACTACCGTGAAATGGGAGCCACATGTAGAGAGGGCTTTGCATAGTGCTTCAGAGCCATGGGATTTCAGAGAGTGCAGGATGACTGTGTAGGAGGTGAGGAGCATGATAAAAAACACTAAGCACATTCCTGCAGTGTTAGCTGCCACTATGATGCCCAGCTTGTAGGTGTCACTGCAGGCGAGTTCCAACAGTGAGAAAAAATCACACATAAAGTGATCAATGACATTGGGACCACAGAAGGTCAAGTTGACAATGAAAAGAATCTGCACGGTGGCATGCAGGATGCCCCCAATCCAGGCCACCACCACCAGGAGCTGGCAGAGCCCCTGTCTTATGATGGTCGTGTAGTGCAGAGGCTTGCAGATGGCCATGTAGCGATCATAGGACATGGAAATGAGAAGGATGATCTCTGAACCTCCCATTGTGTGTTCCAGAAAGATCTGAATCAGGCAGCCACTCCAGGAGATGGTTCTCCTCTGGTACAGCAGGTCAGTTATCAGTTTGGGGGTTGTGACAGAGGTGAAGATGCCATCTATGAAGGACAAGTGAGTGAGAAAGAAGTACATGGGAGCTGAAAGCGTGGGGCTGAGGGAGACAGTTATGACAATGAGCAGGTTGGAAAACACGGTAAATAGGAAGATGAGCAAAAAGACAATGAAGAGCATTTTCTGCAAATGTGGATTCTGTGTGAGTCCCAAGAGAACAAACTCAGTCACGTTGTTGGGAAGTGTGAGGACATCCATTTAGGAAGTAATACCTTCCTATGTCCTGAATTATCTACAAATAAGTAAAAAAAAAAAAAATATCCATTAACCATGAAAGAAATTTGATCAGATTTCTTACAACAAAGAAAGAATGATTATTTTACTGTGGAGCATGTCCTTGTCACTTTTGTCTCAATTGTTGGTTCAAGCCTTTTTAAAATTTTTTCCAAGATGATTTCCATCTCTATAGACACCTAGAGCCTGTCACCTGTTAAACACCCATAGAGCAATGCTTGGTGTGTAATGTATTGAGAAATAAGTCTTCTGTCTACATGAGATCTAGATTCTTCANCTCAATTGTTGGTTCAAGCCTTTTTAAAATTTTTTCCAAGATGATTTCCATCTCTATAGACACCTAGAGCCTGTCACCTGTTAAACACCCATAGAGCAATGCTTGGTGTGTAATGTATTGAGAAATAAGTCTTCTGTCTACATGAGATCTAGATTCTTCAATTATTTCAGCTCAAAGTGATTCTGCAAAGTCATCTCAGTGCCTCATGAGCCTTCCTCTCTGTCCATCAACTTACAAATTATAATTCTCAGATGTATCTTGTAAGTTGAGAAGTACTACACACATATAAGAATTATTTTCTATTCCATGTGAATTTACATTTGAACCATCACCTCTAACTGTGGAAAGAAATATACCATCAACAAGTATCTATCACAAGCAGAGAACATAGGGAAATACATGTCACTGATGACACACTATGCTTGGAACCATTCAGAACACAAAGCTTTTCAGCTCTGTTTCTGCTCTTACCATGCACATCTGCATGCTAACTCACTTTTGTGACTCTGTGGACTATAGCTCGCCAGGTTCCTCTGTCCATGAGACTCTCCAGGCAAGAATACGAGAATGGGTTGACATGCCCTTCTCCAGGAGATCGTCCCAACCCAGGGACTGAACCCATATCTTTTATGTCTCCTGAATTGGCAGGAGGGTTCTTTATCAGTAGCACCACTTGGGGCTCTTACCATAGAATCTGCCACTACGGCTTCAGTGCCTGAAACCTATTAGGTGATGAGCACATGTTTGATAAGTTGCCATTCACCATGGGCAAACAGGGCTTCCTTGGTGGCTCAGCTGGTAAAGGATCTGCCTGAAATACAGAAGACCTGGGTTCAATCCCTCTAGGAGGATCCCCTAGAGGAGAAAATGACAACCCCCTCTAGTATTCTTGCCTGAAGAACCCCATGGACAGAAAGAGCTTGGCAGTCTATAGTCATTGGGCTGTAAAGAGTGGGACATGACTGAGAGACTAACATACATGGGGAAATTATGGCTGCTTCCCCTGATGATAAACCTAGAAGGATGTCAAGTGCTCTTTTTTTTTTTTTTTTCCTGCTGGAGAGTGAAAAAGTTGGTGTAAAGCTCAATATTCAGAAACTAAGATCTTGGCATCTGGTCCTATCACTTCATGGCAAATAGATGGGGAAACTGGAAACAGTGTCAGACTTTATTTTGGGGGGCTCCAAAATCACTGCAGGTGGTGACTGCAGCCATGAAGTTAAAAGACGTTTACTCTTTGAAAGGAAAGTTATGACCAACCTAGACAGTATATTAAAAAGCAGAGACATCACTTTGTCAACAAAGGTCCATCTAGTGAAGGCTATGGTTTTTCCAGTAGTCATGTATGGATGTCAGAACTGTACTATAAA